>ONZH01006440.1:0-59593 GCA_900303285.1 Rhinella marina | reverse complement strand
AGTGGAAGAAACATCTTTTATTACCACTAAACAGTAAATATGTGAAATGTACATTATATTAGGTAATGACTGAGGATAGTAACATAGTTTATAAGGCCAAAAAAAAGACACCTGTCCATCCAGTTCAGCCTGTTATCCTACAAGTTGATCCAGAGGAAGGCAAATAACCCCTGTGAGGTAGAAGCCAATTTTCCCCACTTAAGGGGGAAAAATTCCTTCCCGACTCCAATCAGGCAATCAGAATAACTCCCTGGATCAACGACCCATCTCTAGTAACTATAACCTGTAATATTGTTACCCTCCAGAAATACACCCAGGCCCTTCTTGAACTCTTTTAGTGAACTTACCATCACCACCTCCTTAAGCAGAGAGTTCCATAGTCTCACTGCTCTTACCGTAAAGAATCCTCTTCTATGTTTGGTACAAACCTTCTTTCCTCCAGAAGCAGAGGATGTCCCCTCGTCACAGTCACAGTCCTGGGGATAAATAGATCATGGGAGAGATCTCTGTACTGACCTCTGATATATTTATACAGTTATTAAATCTCCCCTCGGTCGTCTATTTTCTAAAGTGAATAACCCTTTTGATAATCTTTTTGGGTACTGTAGCCCACCCATTCCAGTTATTACTTTAGTTGCCCTCCTCTGAACCCTCTCCAGCTCTGCTATGTCTGCCTTGTTCACAGGAGCCCAGAACTGTACACAGTACTCCATGTGTGGTCTGACTAGTGATTTGTAAATTGGCAGGACTATGTTCTTATCACGGGCATCTATGCCTTTTTTGATGCAACCCATTATTTTATTGGCCTTGGCAGCAGCTGTCTGACACTGGTTTCTGCAGCTTAGTTTGCTGTTTACTAAAATTCCTAGGTTCTTTTTCATGTCAGTGTTACCCAATGTTTTACCATTTAGTATGTACTGGTGACTTGCATTATTCCTTCCCATATGCATAACCTTACATTTGTCAGTGTTAAACCTCATCTGCCACTTCTCTGCCCAAGCCTTCAATCTATCCAGATCCATCTGTAGCAGTGTACTATCCTCTTCTGTGTTCAGTTACTTTACACAGTTTAGTGTCATCTGCAAACATTTATATTTTACTGTGCAAGCCTTCTACAAGATCGTTAATAAATGTTGAAGAGCATAGGGCCCAATACTGACCCCTGTGGTACCCCACTAGTGACAGTGACCCAATCTGAGTATGTGCCGTTAATAACCACCCTCTGTTTTCTATCACTCAGCCAGTTACTTACCCATATACAGACATTTTTTCCCAGGCCAAGCGATCTCATTTTATATACTAACCTCTTATGCGGTACAGTGTCAAATGCTTTGGAGAAGTCCAGATATACGACATCCATTGATTCGCCGCGGTCAAGTCTAGAACTTACCTCCTCATAGAAACTCATTAAATTGGTTTGACATGACCGATCCCTCATGAAGCCATGCTGATATGGAGTTATCTGCTTATTTTCATTGAGGTACTCCAAGATAGCATCTCTTAGAAATCCATCAAACAGTTTACCCACAACAGATTTTAAACTTACCCGCCTATAGTTTCCAGGCTCTGTTTTTAGACCCTTTGAATATTGCCACCACATTTGCTATGCGCCAATCCTGTTGGACACCCCCTGTCAGTATAGAGACCTTAAATATCAGAAATAAGGGTCTGGCGATGACATTACTTAATTCTCTTAGGATACGGGGGTGTATGCCATCCGGTCCTGGGGATTTGTCTATTTTAATCTTTTTAAGACGTCGCTGTACTTCTTCCTGGGTCAGACAGGGCACTTTTAATGGGGAATTTACTTTTATACTCTGCATTTCATCTGACAGTTTATTTTCCTCAGTGAATACAGTGGAGAAAAAATATTTAGTAGCTTTGCTTTCTCCTCATCGCTCTCGACAACTCTCCCCCCCCCCCCCCTCATTACTCTGTAAGGGGCCGACACCTTCAGATTTATACTTTTACTTATACTTTATTTTTATTTTTGAGGACTTTGTCCCAGTTAGTTAGGCCTATGGCCTCTCTTAGTTGGCTAAATTTTGCTTTTTTGAAGTTTGGTATTTTTGTTCCTCCCTGAAGAAACACTCTTTTGAATGACAGCTGGAAGGTTATTATTTTATGGTCACTATTTAAGTCCATTATAAGTCCATTATGGCTGTCCCTCTAGTCGGGTCCTGAACCAGTTGGGAAAGGAAATTGTCTTTGGTTATTGCTAAGAACCTGCTTCCTTTATCAGATATACAGGTTTCAGTTTCCCAGTCTATATCTGGGTAGTTGAAGTCCCCCATAAAACGACCTCATTATGATTTGCCGCCTCGTCTATTTCGTTTAGAAGTAGATGTTCTGTGGACTTTGGTATATTAGGTGGTTTATAATAAACTATTAGTATTTTATTATTGTTTTTGCCTCCATGTATTTCTACCCACAGTGACTCCACATCTTCATGTCCCTCACTTATATCTTCCCAGAGTGTGGGCTTTAGACAGGACTTTACATAAAGGCAGACCCCTCCCCCTCTGCGGTTTCTAAACAGACTGTAACCCTGTACGTTAACTGTCCAGTCATAGGTATCATCCAGCCATGTCTCAGTTACTCCCACTATGTCATAGTCCTCCTCACACATCACTAATTCCAGTTCACCAGTTTTATTAGTCAGGCTTCTGGCATTAGTGTACATACAATTAAGAGGTTGATGTATATTTTTTTTCCCCCTACACCTTTCCTTCTGAACTGTTCTAGTTCCTCCCTCATTCCTCCCTCAGTTCCATTACCTTGCCCCAGGTCTCTATCTGCACCATCTTCCCCTCTTATAATATAGTTACCCTCCCCCCCCAGTCGCTAGTTTAAACACTCCTCCAGCCTTCTAGCCATCTTCTCCCCCAAAACAGCTGCCCCTTCCCCATTGAGGTGCAGCCTATCCCTACGATAGAGCCTGTAGCCGTCAGCCCTGTTCTCCAGAAACCCAAACCCCTCCTTCCTACACCAGTTCTTGAGCCACTTGTTTACCTCCCTAATCTCCCGCTGCCTATCTTGTGTGGCTCTTGGTACAGGCAGTATTTCGGAAAACACTACCTTGGAGGTCCTTGCCCTAAGCTTATGAACTAAATCCCTAAAATCATTTTTAAGGATGCTACACCTACCACTAACTTCGTCATTGGTTCCAATTTGGACCATGACTGCTGGATCTTCTCCAGCCCCTCCCAGTAATCTGTCAATCCGATCCGCGATGTGTCGAACTTGAGCGCCAGGAAGACAACACACCATTCGACGATCCCGGTCTTTGTGACATATTGCCCTCTCTGTACCCCTAATAATTGAGTCTCCCACTACCAGCATATGTCTGGCCTGCCCTGCTCTCCTGGCCCCCTGCTTACTGGGAGCTGACATTCCCCTGATTGGCAGAGGAAGTGTCCGGCTGCAGCAGTGCTCTCCCTGAAGTGGCATCCCCCTCATCTGCCAAACTTGCAAACTTGTTGGGGTGTGTCAGATCAGGGTTAGCCTCCCTGGCACTTTTCCCTCTACCCCGCTTTCTAACTGTAACCCAGCTAGCTACCTCACTTTCCTGAGCCTGCTCACTACCACCCTCCCCCATATCTACCCCCATAGAATGCCTGCTCAGTGAGCAGCACACTCTTTTCCAAATTGTCAGCGCTTCTCAATGTCGCAATCCGCCCGGTTAGATACACAATGTGTGATTCCAAACGGGCAATTAGCTCACATTTTGAACAAAGATATGCACCCTTAAACGGCTGTTCCAGGACTGCATACATTAGACAAGATATGCAGTGGACTGTGCTGTCAATAATGGAATTCAATGATGAATTAGTCTAAAACAAGTTATATTTATGGTAACCGGAATACCCCTTTAACAATGTCATCCACAGCACTCTGCCCCTTTAAAGCAGACCTACAGCAGTGAAGGAAAATGGCTGGGTTGTTTTTGGAAACCTGGTATGAAACAGTGTGTGTGGAGACTAACTGCCTGCGAGCTTCTATTGGCTGATAAGGGTCATGTGACCAGGCTTCTATTGGTTGGTGCATGCAGAGACCCGTTCTAAAACCTTCCCGGACACCTGATGTACCTGTGTGCCAAATTTTGTGATTGTAGCTGCAATGTTGTGGATTCCTTTAGCGACATACATACACTCAGCTTTATATATTCGATAAATACACACACACAATTTTCATTCTATGACATGCAGCTTCACACTGATCTGTAATAGCTGACAGGGGAGGGTCAGAAGACAGGCTCAAGCTGCATCACTTAGGATTACATGGAAACCCTGCAGTGTGAGGGGACAGCAGTTCAGTTTCACTGTTCTGTTATGGCTGCCCTTTACACAGGGCTCAGCAGTGCAGTGTGATGAGACTTTGTCTCCCAGTCTCTGCAATGCCAAGCGTGATGTCGTTAAGTAAGATTTACTAGGAAAATCATGTCTGAGAGGAAGAAGGAATGAATATGGCAGACAACCCACAAATTGCACATCATATAAAATAGGTACACAAGGTATACACAACAGCCTCTACCTTTTTCTTTAAGAGTGGTCTATCCTGCACTACATATGCAAAAAATCCTGGAGTGCATTTTTTAAATAACAAACATTACTTATCTATCATGTATACACCAGCTGAACACATTTGTTTGTAGGAATGGCCATAGTCGCATAGTTCCTTCTTCCCAATAGTTCCAGTGATGCAGTTATTTTTTTAACTTTTTATTTTATTTATTTAGTATAAATCTAAACACCACTGTGGCTAGCCACCCTAATTTTGCAACCTCAACATTGCTGCAGTACCGTAATAGTACTGCTGCCTAAAATGAGAGAAATCAATTCTATATGTGAAGTCCCACACAACAATTCGCTGTGATTCTGTTGCACGTGTCTGTCCTCTCCTTAGTGCTGGTACTTGTATTCGGGGTAGGATAACCATCTATGTAAAATGGTACATGAATAGAGGTGGAGAGTGTGTCATGCGGGACTTGACATATAGAATATATATATATATATATATATATATATATATATATATATATATATAGATATATATATATATATATATATATATATTTTTAACCATTTCTTTTCATTTACCAATATCTCAACAGATTTTCAGTAGGAAGGGGTGATCATGTCTTTCTTTACCCTCTAAACTTACCAAACCACCATACAGAAATTTTGTACAATACATCCACAGAGTAAGGCCTCTTTCACACGAACGTTGTGTTTTGCGGTCCGCAAATTGCGGATCCGCAAAAACAACGGATGGCATCCGTGTGCATTCCGTATTTTGCGGAACGGAACAGCTGGCCCCTAATAGAACAGTACTATTCTTGTCCATAATACGGACAAAAATAGGACATGCTCTATTTTTTTTTGCGGCCTACGGAACGGAGCAACGGATGCGGACAGCACACAGTGTCCTGTCCGCATTTTTCGCGGCCCCATAGAAATTAACGGGTCCGCATTTTTCATGTGAAAAATGCAGATCAGAGCCCGCAAAAAATACTGTCGTGTAAAAGAGGCCTAAATATGATCAATAAAATATGGAAAGTGGAAAGAAACGCTTACATTTTCATGCTTCATATGCTTTAACAGACGAAGTTCTCTGTAGGTACGCTTGGCATGTATGATAGACTGAAAAGGCCGGGAGAGCTTTTTAACTGCAACACGCTGTTCTGTATTGGTATCATAGGCAGAACTGTATGGGGGGGGGGAAAATATGATAAAATTTGTTAGCAGCACAAAAAAAAAAATATATATATATATATCATTCAGTCTTTGAAATAAGATATCCAGAAATGTTTAAATAAATAAAAAAACACACACACAACAGAAAAAGTCAGTAGTACTTTTAATTTGGGTTGTGGACATCATTTTTCGCCCACGATTTTGTATATGACATAAGACAGAAGAGCTCACCATGTCGAGCTTTTCAAGAATTTGTATTAACGGGGACATTCATGCAACTTCAAACTATCCTCAATTCAGGGGCTCAATTATCCCTGTCTTTATAGAGCGGCAGGAAGCAGAGTAAAGCACAGCTTGCTCCAGCAGTCCCAGAGAGAATAAATGGGGCAGCAGGGTGCATGTTCAAACTGCTGTTCCATTGGGAAGGGGTATGGGACTGTGTTCTCAGGATCAGTGAAGATCCCATTTGTAGGACCCACACCACAATAACTTATCCCCTAACTAGTGGAAATAGTATACCCCTTAAAGGGAGTCTGTCACCTCCATAGCCCCTATAAAGCATTTACATAGCCCCATAGCACAAATAATGACAAATGTAACTGTACCTGGGGCGCTTTCCTCTGACTTGTAGAAGCTGTAAAAACGTACTTTAATCCATATGTAAATTAGCTGCTTTTTTAAACGCTCTCCCCGCCCCTGTCACTACCTCCGCCCGCCCTCCTCTTCACTTGCGTCCTCCATCTGTTCCAGGCTCTTGCTGAGCCGGCGCATGCGCACTGCATTGCCCATTGTGGGCACGGCATCGGCGTAGCCACTGCGCATGCGCCGGCTCGGGGAGAGACTGGAACAGACGGAGGACGCAAGTGAAGAGGAGGGCGGGCGGAGGCAGTGACAGGAGCGGGGAGAGTGTTTAACCCCTTCGCGCCCAGCGCCGTACATGTACGGCGCTGGGGCAGTGCGGGCGCATGACGCCCGTTCGCGGATGCGGCGGGCGTCATGGCCGGCAAGTCTCTGCTGTTTCTAACAGCAGAGACTTGCCGCTACTTACCGCCATCGGCGGCGTCTTCCTGGGAGCCTAGATTCCGTGATCACGGCATCTAGTTGCGTCTCAACCCGCATTCGCTTCCGGGTGTTGTTCAGACACCCCGTGTGGCCAATCGGGGGTGTCTGTACACCATATGAAAACTGTAATCCTCGCTGGTGAGGATTAGAGTTTTCAAAGTGCAATTCTTATTCTGGCCACTAGATGGCAGGCCAGGATAAGAAATGAGCAATTCTTGGATTTCTGAGTCTATAAAATCCATGATTGCTCATAAAGAAAAAAAAAAAAAGCCACAATATATCAGACCATATTTGAACTTTCAAATAGTAAAAAAAAAAAAAAAAAATATGTTAATATATAAAAAATAAAAAAAGATATAAAAGTTCAAATCACCCCCCTTTCAGTATAATTAAAAAATAAATACCTAAATAATAAATATAGACATCATGGGTATCACCGTGACCGAAAATGCCCGTACTTTTAAAATATAAAAAAAAAAAATTCCAATACGGCGAATTGTGTGGCGGAAAAAAGCGTCCAAATGGCGATTTGTCGTTTTTTGTCACATTTTTTTTCTAAAAAAAAATTAAATAAAAAGTGATCAAAAAGTCATACACACCAGAATGGTATCAATAAAAACTTCAGATCGTCCCGCAAAAAATGAGCCCCCATACAGCTCTGTACACGTAAATACCAAAAAGTTATAGGGGTCAAGATTTGACAAGGAAAAAAAAAAAAAAAAAAAAAAGGGGGCAACTTTCTAATTATTTTATCACTATGAAAACGCAGGAAAAACTACACATATTAGGTATTGCCGGATTCGTACTGACCAGTAGAATGAAAGTAGCGGATCAGTTTTAATGCACATCGAACGCTGTAAATAAGAAACCCGTAGAACTGTAGCGGAATAGCGTTTTCTTTGCAATTTCACCCGGTTTGGAATTTTTTTCCCGCTTCCCACTACACCATATGCAATATTAAATGGTGGCGTTGGAAAGTACAACTTGTCCCGCAAAAAATAAGCCCTCATACAGCTATGTGAACAGAAAAATAAAAGAGTTATGGCTGTTTGAAGGCAGGGAGCGCAAAGGGTTAAAAAAGCAGACGAGCCCGGGCTCCACAGCGGTGAGCTCCGCCTCTGGGCACGTCCAAGAGCTAATTTACATATGGATTAAAGTACGTTTTTTACAGCTTCTACAAGTCAGAGGAAAGCACCCCAGGTACAGTTACATTTGTCATTATTTGTGCTATGGGGCTATGGAAGTGACAGACTACCTTTAAAGGGAGTCTGTCACCTAATTTTCACCAATATAACTGCCCCATAGAAGATGGTAGACACATCCTAGCCATACCTGTGTGCATTTTGTGCCTTTATTCCATGTCCAGGAAAATCACTTTTATTCTGCTGGAAAACAACTCCCAAGTGCCCAGATGAAAGTGAAAGTAAAAACAGCTTTCACTCCTGACTCAATTTCTAACAGCTATATCTTCTGATATACTGGATATAAAGCTGTAGTTTGAAAGGTTGGAATGCCAGCTTTAAAACAAGGTCAGGTTCATATTTCTAGCTAGTACCAAACCTAAGATATGAGCAGTCCTCCCCTCTTCAGTCTGGTTTGCTTTGGGCACTTGGGAGCGGTTATTCAGCACATGGCACATTCAGGACATGGAATAATAGCACAAAGTGCACACAGGTAATTAACACAGAGGAGGACAGTGCACTGCTACAACAGGATCTGGATAGACTGGAGGCTTGGTCAGAAAAGTGGCAGATGAGGTTTAACACTGACAAATGTAAGGTTATGCATATGGGAAGGAATAATGCAAGTCACCAGTACATACTAAATGGTAAAGCACTGGGTAACTCTGACATGGAAAAGGACCTGAGAACATAGTCCTGCCACTTTACAAATCACTAGTCAGACCACACATGGAGTACTGTGTACAGTTCTGGGCTCCTGTGAACAAGGCAGACATAGCAGAGCTGGAGAGGGTTCAGAGGAGGGCAACTAAAGTAATAACTGGAATGGGTGGACTACAGTACCCAGAAAGATTATCAAAATTAGGCTTATTCACTTTAGAAAATAGACGACTGAGGGGAGATCTAATAACTATGTATAAATATATCAGGGGTCAGTACAGAGATCTCTCCCATCATCTATTTATCCCCAGGACTGTGACGAGGGGACATCCTCTGCATCTGGAGGAAAGAAGGTTTGTACATAAACATAGAAGAGGATTCTTTACGGTAAGAGCAGTGAGACTATGGAACTCTCTGCCTGAGGAGGTGGTGATGGTAAGTTCACTAAAAGAGTTCAAGAAGGGCCTGGATGCATTTCTGGAGGGTATTACAGGTTATAGTTACTAGAGAGGGGTCGTTGATCCAGGGAGTTATTCTGATCGCCTGATTGGAGTCGGAAGGAATTTTTCCCCCTAAAGTGAGGAAAATTGGCTTCTACCTCACAGGGTTTTTTTTTGCCTTCCTCTGGATCAACTTGTAGGAAAACAGGCTGAACTGGATGGACAGATGTCTTTTTTCGGCCTTACAAACTATGTTACTATATGTAGGTGTGTATGGGATGTGTATGCAATCTTCTATGGGCAGTGCTCTTAGTTATATTGGTGAAAAACAGGAGACAGACTCCCTTTAATTTTTTTTTATATTTTAATAGGGGGAGCAACTGTTCTTTCAGTCTGGAAAGTCAGCTTGTGATTGGCTCAGTTGAAAAGCTGCCTAGTTAGAACCACAATCCTTGTTTTAAAGCTTAGATTGTCAGCTCTCAAACAAGACTAGGCTCACATGTGTAGTTGCTACACAGCCCGAGATATTAAACCTTTAGTGACCACCCCTATGCCTTTTTACGTCGGTTACTAAGGAGCCTTAGGCTGGGCCACCACCTTTTCACTGTGACCTAGTCCAAGCGCTGCACAGGTATAACCCCAATATAACAACCATTGATGGCATAGTGCGCCCCCCCCCCCCCAAACCCCCCAGTTAAATAACCATTGGTGGCGCAGTGTGCCCCACCCCCACCCCCCAGTATAATAACCACTGGTGGTGCAGTGTGCCCCCCCCCAACCCCCCAGTATTATAAACATTGGTGGCAGTGGCCACAGGGTCCCCTCCCCCCCTTAATTGGTGGTTCAGTGGCAGTTCCGATCACTGCCCCAGCAGTGAAATTGCGGGGCTCCGATCGGTCACCATGACAGCGGGGACGCTGCTGAAGCCTTCCATTGCTTCCATGGTAAGCTCCCTGCTGCTGTGTGCACAAAGCACAGGGCAGCAGGGAGAATGTAAAGTCCTATTCACCCTAATAGAGCTCTATTAGGGTGCATAGGACAAGGGATTAAAAGATACCAGGTTCTAGTCCCTATAGTCCCTAAGGGGACTAATAGTTATTAAATAAAAAGTAAAAAAAAAAAATAATAATAATAATAATATTAAAAATAGCCCCCTTTCCCAATTTTACATATAAAAATATATAAAACAATAAAAAAAACATTACGTATGGCCACATCGGAAAAAGTACAAGCTATTCATATTGAAAAATATGCCTAATGCAGGGAACGCCGTAACAGAAAAAAAAAATGTAAAAAACACGAAGTTCGCCATTTATGTATTCTTCTTGTCCCCTCAAAAATTGGATAGGACTGGTCTATGGGCCAGACCTTCCATAAAATGCGGAATACACGCGGCTATTTGGGGTTTTATTTTTCTTTCCCATGGTATTGAGTATTGCAATACTTTTTTATGGGACCGAAATTGAATCAACATTTTGATATTGTGACAACCCTAGTCACGGGGCCATAACATCATCTCAGGTCCTTTAGGTCACAAAGAAATGGCATCTAGCAGCTATAAGCCTCCAGAGCCAGGAGACCTGCACTAGATAATAGGCACTGTGCTATGGCGGCCGCTGCGCGGAGAAGCCGGGGCTGAGATAACGGGCACTGCGCTCTGGGGTTGCAGTAATATGGCTGCAGAGTCTAAGACCTATATGGAAAGCGCCGGTCTTTAGTAAATGACCCCTAATGTTTTATTTGACTGAAAGGCATTTTTATGATGCCAAGGTGCCCTTCCTGACAATGTGCACCTATGATTGGTAAACTCTGAACAACCCACTTATCAGGGTTTTCTGCTAGCATGTTCCATTTAATTTGGGAGTGCCGAAGATAAATGATCGGTTATCTCCAGCACTACCATAGAGAATCACTGGAGCAGCAGGGGGCATGCCCCACAGGCCGCTCCATCAGATTGGGGGAGAACGGTGACCCCGTTCTTGGTAGTACAAATAAGAGATATTTCTGGGGGGGGGGGGGGATTAAGGAGACATTATAATCTATGGGGGCAACAAGGAAACACGAGTACATGTTTTGAGTGCTTTTTATTCTAAATGGGAATTTATCGTGATAAGTTTCTTAATATTGTTATCGTGGAAATATTTTTGATATCGTCCAACCCTAGTCTAAGGAGCAATGTTTACTACAGGAAACTACCAAATCCCTATTCACCATAATAGGATCAGTAGGATTTCATGCAAGAATGTCAGCTTTCTGCCTCCCTCCTCAGGCCCTGAGGAAGAAGGTGGACCGCCTCTGAAACTCGTTGCCCTTTGCTTGTCCATTTTAAATGTTTTAATTGTTTTCAATGATTTATGTGCAATGATTTGTTGTTTCACTCATCAATATTGGATTGCAGCAATGGTATCCCACTTGGTTGGAAACAGTGTTCCATCCATTTGACTGTATGCACTTCTCAGAGTTGCGCTAAAGGGCGACTTTTCATATAAAACGGACCTAATGGAAACTAAGATATAAGCAACATTTGGATGGCGTCACACACACTGTTTGTGGCAGTTTTAAAGCACTTTTGTTAGCCAAAGATAAAAGCGGATCCAGCAGGAAGTAGTAGTATAGGTCCTTTATTTTTCTTATACACTTTCAACCCACTTCTGGCTTTTGACATGAGAAAAAAAAAAAAAACACTTCACAAAAAGCGATGAATCTCTGAAGGCAGAAGTCTTCTTGTATCAACGGTAATAAAGCAAACTTGCATAAGTAAGTTTTAACCCCTTAATGACCCATGGATATATCAGTCATATGTACACAAGTTATGTATGGAACAGACTCACAAGCTGTGTCTACTCTATTCATGCCATCTGAAATGTGCTGGCATTAATCATCATCAAAGATCATTCTGATCCTGGTCATTTAACCCCTCAGATGGTAAACGTGGCACCCAAGAGGTTAGACTGTCCTGTGATCAGAGCCTCCGTGACAAAAACTCAGGACCACAATCAGTTACTATGGCAGCCTGGGGGCTTATGAAGGATCCAAGGCCTGCCATAGCAAACTCCCTATTGGGCCCTGCCTCAAGCAGGGCTTTATTAGAAGTGCAGAGAATCCCATAGACTGCAATAGTATACTATTGCACTCTATCGTATTAGTGATCACGTTACCATCATCCTCCCCACCTCCTCAACACACTACTTACTTACCCTGGTGCCCACACCGCGTCATCCTGCTGCCATACCCAATAAAGCTCCTGGTGTGTTCTCAATGCCCCCAAGTATACTGCAGGTAATAATAATACCCCCTTATATGTCTCCAGTAAAAATTCTCCTAGTATTAATCATGCCTCTTATTGTGCTTTCAGCAATAATACTACTTCCCTATAGGAACTGAAGAGATTTTGGAAGGAGGTTTTGGAACTTACAAAGGGTTATGGCATTCAAATTCCAGCCTCTCCTAAACAATGTATTGTCGTCCTTCTGATTAATAGCCAAACACTGGATTCTGGAATGATTACAGAATACAGTAACAGATTCAATACGGTCATTAGACTGAAGGTCAGTCCTGAAAAGAAGAACATCACTAACAAATTTGAGCATATTTCAAACAAACGGGACAACTTTCTGCATATTTAACAGGGCATGGCAGGACTGCCTTAACCGGTTAAGGACAGAACTATAGGCTAGACTGGTGGCCTAGTAGCGGAGATTTGAGCCATTGGCATTTTTGAAACTGTGTACCATAATATTTCTCATTTAAAAGGATTGTGATTATTCTGATTTCCAGAGGGTTTTAAAAACTATGAAGGGAAATGTGCATTGTCCCTGGGAAGATTGTGGGGTGGGAGGGGAGACCCAGTACTGGATTTATTTTACTGTTTTTATATGTTCTTACTACTATTTTGTGTTTCTACAAAACACCAATAACAATGAGTTGAAAAAAAAAAAAAAAAAAAAAAAAAACTCCCTACTGTGCTCCCAGTAGTAATGCCCCAGCAAAAATGTATATATAGTGCCCCAGTATTAATGTCCTCTATTGTGCCCCTAGTAATAACATTGCCTAAATGCCCCTATAGTGCCTCCTGCAGGAATAGTCCTATTGTAACCTGAGTAATAATGCCCATAATATTGCCTCCAATATTAGTAATGTCCCTTTGTCCACTACAGTGCCTCCAGCAATAACGCCCCCTATTGTTCCATCAGTAATTCCCTATACAGTACCATAGTATTAAAAGTGCCAAATAATGACCCCATAATGGTACCAGTAATGTAAGCCCCCCAACAGTTCTGCCAGTAATGTCTCGTATAATGTCCAAGTAAAAAAAAAAAAAAATGCAATACTCACCTGACCCATTACACATCACCTTCTGCGGTGCAGGTCATAGATCTCTTCCAGCCTGTGGCCCGACGCTGTATGTTGAGGTGATGTTATCGCTTTGCAACCACTGAGCCATCAGCTCCTGTTCCTTGGAACAATATTTTCAACAGTTTCACCATCCTGAGGAATAGAGAAGACCACCTGTTTCTCCCCGCCTGACACACTGAAACCTGACTTTCCCTCATTAAGGTCACTAAAAAGTTGGAGTTACACCACAACAAAATAGCCCCCAATACAGTAATATAGAAAATAGATAAGCTTTATTGGATCATATATTAAAATACATGTAAAACATCATAAGTTAGAATAATGTTGGTGGACAGGCCATACAAATGGTGATTGGCCGTACAGCTTAATCACAAGCAATATCACCATTAGTTAGACATTATGAAGTCAAATCTACAGTGACAATGCAAACAATACATATCAGTCCTAGGTATAAAACGGTAAAAGCCAGTGCATGTTACCCAACCGTGACACGCTGATCCCCAAAACACGCTTCACAGGTGATTGTGATGGTAGATAGGTGGGTATAAATAGGTTGATTGGTGGCCTATAGTCATTCCTCCTAATGAAGAGATAGCCGAAACGTGCGTCGAGGGATCAGCGTGTCACGGTCGGGTAACATGCACTTGCTTTTACCGTTTTATACCTAGGACTGATATGTATTGTTTTCATTGTCACTGTAGATTTGACTTCATAATGTATAACTAATGGTGATATTGCTTCTGTGATTACGCTGTACTGCCAATTATCATTTGTATGGCCTGTCTACCAACATTATTCTAACTTATGATGTTTTACATGTATTTTAATATGTGATCCAATAAAGCTTATCTATTTTCTATATTAGTGTATTGGGGGCTATTTTGTTGTGGTGTAATCATCTTTGGGTCTTGTATGTTTAGCCCCAGACATAGTTGCCCTATTTTGTATATGTGAGTTAATAAAAACTAGGAGTGTCAGACCGTCATGGACCTGGCCGGCCGGCGTGTGGGAAGAGCAAGGGTGTACTATGTAGCTTAGGCTAGTTTCACACTAGCGTTTATATATTCCGGTATTGAGCTCCGTCATAGGGGCTCAATACCGGAATAAAACGCTTCAGTTTTGTCCCCATTCATTGTCAATGGGGACAAAACTGAACTGAAGACAACGGAATGCTCCTGAAAGCATTCCGTTCAGTCTTCAGACCGGAGAGCAAACCGCAACATGCTGCGGTTTGCTCTCCGGTCTGGGCAACCGCACCAAGACGGATCCGGAATGACCCCCAATGCAAGTAAATGGGGACGGATCCGTTTGGTGTGGACACACTTGTAAACGGATCCGTCCTCCATTGACTTCCAATAGAGGTTATTCCGGATCCGTTTAAAAGCTAATACAACCGGATCCGGAATTACGGATCCACAAGGTTGTATTATCAGTACGGATCCGGCGGGTCCCTTCACCCGCCGGATCCGTACTAACGATAGTGTGAAAGAGGCCTTAGTCCAACTCTTGGTGTTCTTATATGCTCATTTACATATGGATTAAAGACTATGGATACCTTTGGGGGCATTTTTTTAATGCATTGTACTCATTTTAAGCTAAAAATCAGTTTTTGAATTAGTCCTCATTAAAAATTTCCAGCTCTGTCCTCTAGCAGCATCCGGTCTGTTTACACTGTGTTCCGACAAGAAATTCGTTACAGCTCATCTCTGATTTCTAACAGCTCATAAACCCTTATTATAGCACAATTCTTATCAAACTGATAAACATATGGCTTAGGTCTAGTGTTTGGTCAATGATTTCCATCAGTGATTGTGAGCAGAAAAACCATAAGGCTACTTTCACACTTGCGTTGTAAGGATCCGTTTGTGAGATCCGTCACAGGCTCTCATAAACGGTCCAAAACTGATCAGTTTTGTTCTAATGCATTCTAAATGGAAAAGGATCCGTTCAGAATGCATCAGTTAACATAGTTTGTAAGGCCGAAAAAAGACATCTGTCCATCCAGTTCAGCCTGTTTTCCTACAAGTTGATCCAGAGGAAGGCAAAAAAAACCCCCTGTGAGGTAGAAGCCAATTTTCCTCACTTTAGGGGGAAAAATTCCTTCCGACTCCAATCAGGCATTTAGAATAACTCCCTGACCCCTCTCTAACGACCCCTCTCTAGTAACTATAACCTGTAATATTATTACCCTCCAGAAATACATCCAGGCCCTTCTTGAACTCTTTTAGTGAACTTACCATCACCACCTCCTCAGGCAGAGAGTTCCATAGTCTCACTGCTCTTACCGTAAAGAATCCTCTTCTATGTTTATGTACAAACCTTCTTTCCTCCAGACGCAGAGGATGTCCCCTCGTCACAGTCACAGTCCTGGGGATAAATAGATGATAGGAGAGATCTCTGTACTGACCCCTGATATATTTATACATAGTTATTAGATCTCCCCTCAGTCGTCTTTTTTCTAAAGTGAATAAGCCTAATTTTGATAATCTTTCTGGGTACTGTAGTCCACCCATTCCAGTTATTACTTTAGTTGCCCTCCTCTGAACCCTCTCCAGCTCTATATCTGCCTTGTTCACAGGAGCCCAGAACTGTACACAGTACTCCATGTGTGGTCTGAATAGTGATTTGTAAAGTGGCAGGACTATGTTCTCATCACGGGCATCTATGCCCCTTTTGATGCAACCCATTATCTTATTGGCCTTGGCAGCAGCCGTCTGGCACTGGCTTCTACAGCTTAGTTTGCTGTTCACTAAAATTCCTAGGTCCTTTTCCATGTCGGAGTTACCCAATGCTTTACCATTTAGTATGTACTGGTGACTTGCATTATTCCTTCCCATATGCATAACCTTACATTTGTCAGTGTTAAACCTCATCTGCCACTTCTCTGCCCAAGCCTCCAGTCTATCCAGATCCATCTGTAGCAGTGCACTGTCCTCCTCTGTGTTAATTACTTTAGACAGTTTAGTGTCATCTGCAAAAATTGATATTTTACTATGCAAACCTTCTACAATATCATTAATAAATATATTGAAGAGAATAGGACCCAAGAATCCCCTTTCTTCTGTTCAATTGCCTAGATGCCATCGGCGCTATTGGCGGCGGTATCGAGGGGGTCAGAGTTAAAGTGGTTGTCAAAGTTATTTTTATTGATGACCTTTCCTCAGACTAGGTCATCAATATCAGACCGGCAGGGGTCCCACACCAGGCACGCCCAGCAATCACCTGGTAGCCAAACAAGGTGCCAACACTGCCTTCTCTTCGTTGTTGACCTGCTCGCCATCACAACTGCAGCAGTGAGCAGATGTAATTACAACAGGTATAGGAACGAGCTGTCCCATTGACGTGAATAAGACTGCTTCTTGTTGTTGCACCTGCTCACTGCTGCTGTGGCAACGGGAGACAAATAAAAAATGAAGAGAAGGCAGTGCTGGAACTGCACGCACCTTCCAGCTCATGGGCAGGGGTGCCATTTGTCAGGCCTGCACCAATCTGCTAATGATGAGCCATCCTGAGGATAGGCCTTAAATAAAAATAACATGGACTGCCCCCTCACTTCCGTTCCCAGTTGTTACAGTAAGAGCCCAGCAATCAGTCAGTGCCAGGCTCCCATTGCGATCTAGTGCCTGTATCAGCGCAGCCAATGTGGGATCTGTTCAATCCCCATCTCCCGTGTCAATATTAATGGCATGGGTGACATGGAACAGAACAGACTGTACACAGTCTCATGTGTAGAAATTAGGACTGCAGCTAGGGCTGGGCGATTAATCGAATTAATTTGATTAATTCGCCAATTGAAAGCCTCACGATTTTATTTTTTTAGGAAAATCGTGAAATCGATTTTCCTAACATAGCGCCTGCCAGATAAAATTTAAAAAAATTTCTCACCTGTCCTGCACCGCGGCTCCGCTCCGGTGTCCGGCGCTCTTCCTCTTCTCCGGGGCAGCGCTGCACTGTCCTGATCGCGTCAGGTGACAGTGCAGCGCCGGGAGAAGAAGACTGAGGAGCGCCGGACCTGGAGCGGAGCCGCGGCTTAGGACAGGTAAGGGATTTTTTTATTTTATTCTTATGGTGGCCTAGTGGGCTGTTCTGAGGGCTGAAGGGGGCACTACTGTGGGCTAATCTGAGGTCTCAAGGGGGCACTACTGTGGGCTAATCTGAGGTCTCAAGGGGGCACTACTGTGGGCTGATCTGAGGTCTCAAGGGGGCACTACTGTGGGCTGATCTGAGGTCTCAAGGGGGCACTACTGTGGGCTGATCTGAGGTCTCAAGGGGGCACTACTGTGGGCTGATCTGAGGTCTCAAGGGGGCACTACTGTGGGCTGATCTGAGGTCTCAAGGGGGCACTACTGTGGGCTGATCTGAGGTCTCAAGGGGGCACTACTGTGGGCTGATCTGAGGTCTCAAGGGGGCACTACTGTGGGCTGATGTGGGGTCTCAATGGGGCACAATGGGCTGATGTGGGGTCTGATGGGGCACAATGGGCTGATGTGGGCTGTGGGCACAATGGCTGATGTGGGTCTGATGGGCACAATGGGCTGATGTGGGGTCTGATGGGGCACAATGGGCTGATGTGGGGTCTGATGGGGCACAATGGGCTGATGTGGGGTCTGATGGGGCACAATGGGCTGATGTGGGGTCTGATGGGGCACAATGGGCTGATGTGGGGTCTGATGGGGCACAATGGGCTGATGTGGGGTCTGATGGGGCACAATGGGCTGATGTGGGGTCTGATGGGGCACAATGGGCTGATGTGGGGTCTGATGGGCACAATGGGCTGATGTGGGGTCTGATGGGGCACAATGGGCTGATGTGGGGTCTGTGGGCCATGGCTGATGGGGGTCTGATGGGGCACAATGGGCTGATGTGGGGTCTGATGGGGCACAATGGGCTGATGTGGGTCTGATGGGGCACAATGGGCTGATGTGGGGTCTGATGGGGCACAATGGGCTGATGTGGGCACACTGGGCTGATGTGGGCACACTGGGCTGATGTGGGCACACTGGGCTGATGTGGGCACACTGGGCTGATGTGGGCACACTGGGCTGATGTGGGCACACTGGGCTGATGTGGGCACACTGGGCTGATGTGGGCACACTGGGCTGATGTGGGGTCTGATGGGGCATAATGGGCTGATCTAAGGTCTGATGAGGGCACAGTGGGCTGATCTGAGGTCTGGTGGGGGCACAGTGGGCTTTTTTTTATTTATTTATATTTTTAATAACATAAGAAAATCGAGATTTAAATTGTGAATCGTCCAAAATTTAAAAAAAAAATAAAAAATTTTTTTTTGGCCATATCGCCCAGCTCTAGCTGCAACTATCAATTATTTTAGTAATCTATCGATTAAAGGGGTTCTCCAAGTTAAATTTATTGATGACCTATCCTCAGCCGATCAGCTGTTTGAAGATGAGGCGTGCGCCGTGCCAGCGCTGCCTCCTCTTCATTGTTTACACCCTAGCCATAACATGGGTAGCGGTGAGCAGGTGTAATTACACCTAACCGCCCCATTCATTTCAATGGGAAGGATCGCTCCCATACAAGTCTATAGGAGCGATCCGTCCCATTGAAAAAAATGGGGCAGTTAGGTGTAATTACACCTGCTCACCGCTATCCATGTTACGGCTAAGTTGTAAACAATGAAGAGGGGGCAACGCTGGCACGGCGCGCCTCCTCTTCAAACAGCTGATCGGCGGAGGTGCCGGACCCCCGACGATATGATATTGATGACCTATCCTGTGGATAGGTCATTAATAAATTTAAATTGGAGAACCCCTTTAATCCAATGATTAATAGAGTACTCTAATAAAAAATAACTAAAAGAACGTTTTCCTTTATAAAAAGTCATCAGACTCCCCGTGCCATCAGTTCTATATGCCATCACTTACCACCAGTGCCATCAGGCCCCGTGCTACCAGTCCTCAGTGCCATCAGCTCTATGCCATCAGCTTCTGCCATGCCATCAGCTCTGTGCCATCAGCCCCCCCAGTGCCATCTGCTCTGTGCCACCAGCTCCTTGCCATCAGTGCCATCAGCTCCCCCAAGTGCCTCCCAGTGCCATCAGCTCCCCCCAGTGCCATCAACTCCTTGCCATCCGCCCCTCCCCCCCAGTGTCATCAGCTCCCCCAGTACCCTAATAAAAAAAATAACTAATTAAAAGAACATTTTCCTTTATAAATAAATCTTCTGACCCCCTGTGCCATCAGCCTTATATGCCACCAGTTACCCCTGTGCCATCAGCCCTATATGCCAGTTACCCCTGTGCCATCAGCCCTATATGCCAGTTACCTCTGTGCCATCAGCCCTATATGCCATCAGTTACCCCTCCGTGCCATCAGCCCTATATGCCATCAGTTACCCCCCGTTCCATCAGCCCTATATGCCATCAGCTCCCCCCAGTGCCACCTAGGGCTGTCATGATACCAACATTTTGATTCGTTTTTGATACCATAAAAAAGTATTGCAATACTAGATACCATTTGATACCACGCAAAAAAATAAAAACACCTAAAAAAAAAAAAAAAAGCTGTGTGCATTCCACATTTTATAAAACGTCCAGCCCATAATAGAACAGTCCTATCCTATTTTTTTTTTGGGGGGACAAGGTGACTAACAAATGGCGAATCGTTCAGTTTTTATTTTTTTATTTTATTTATTCTGTTACGGCATTCACCGCATAGGAGATATTTTTTAACATTTTAATACTTTGGACTTTTCGGACGTGGCGATACCTAATATGTTTATTTATTTATTGTTAATATATTTTATACGTAAAATTGGGAAGGGGGAATTTAAACTTAATATTTTGGTGTTGTTTTTTTTTTAACTTTTTATTTCCTATTAGCCTTGTACCTTGTACCCTTGTCCTATGCACCCTAATAGAGATCTATTAGGGTGCATAGGACTTACACTCTCCCTGTGCCCTGGGCTTTGTGCACACAGCAGCAAGGAGATTACCATGGTAGCCAGGGCTTCAGTAGCGTCCAGGTTGCCATGATAACTGATCGGAGCCCCGCGATTACACTGCTGGGGCTCCGATCGGAATCTTCCACTGCCACCAATGAAGAAGGAAGGGGGGCCTGTGGCCACTGCCACCAATGTTTATTATACTGGGGGGTTGGGCGCGCTCCATGTTCCTTCAGCAGCACAAGGGAGAAGGAAGCTTTCCCTCCCCCCGTGCTGCTGCTGCCACCAATGAGAGGAGGGGGGGCGGAGAAGGGGAGAGGCTGTGGCTGCTGCGCCACCAATGAACATTACTATCATTTAATACGTGCAGGAGTGGGTGCCGGCGCAGAATCACATAGCCGGCACCCATGACAGGGAGCTGCGATACGCTGCATGTAACCCCTCAGGTGCCACACATGAGGGGTTAACTACCGCTGATCGCAGCTCCCTTTCTTACAGGTCAGGTGCCAGCTATGTGATTTTGCAACGGCACCCTCTCCTGCACTTGTATTAAATGATAGTAATGTTCATTGGTGGCGCAGCAGCCACAGCCTCTCCCCTTCTCCGCCCCCCTCCTCTCATTGGTGGCAGCAGCAGCAGCACAGGGGGGAGGGAGAGCTTCCTTCTCCCCTGTGCTGCTGAGGGAACATGGAGCGTGCTGAGAGTAGCACAGCCTAGTATCGGTAACAGGCAAATACCGGTATCAATACGATACCGGGACAAAAGTATCGATTGGGTATCGAGAATTCGATACCCGGTGCAACCCTAGTGCCACCATCTCCGCTCCTAGCCAGCCAAACACTTAACTCTCCTGTAGGGGCGCCGCTCCACAGCTCCTCCGTCTTCTTCTCTGCGCGCTGCACTGTCATCCTGACGTCAGCGTCGGGTCATAGTGCGCTTACGTGCACTATGACCTGATGAGATGTCAGGACACAAGATCCAGTAAAGCGCGCAAGTAATAGCAAGTGCTTCACTTCCGCTCTGTGGTCATGTGACACAAGCAAATCTTCAATTCAAAAAAATCTATTCCATCGAGTAATCATTGCTGCCCTAGTAGAAATACAAGCAAGACTTTTTTTGCCAAGCATAAAATTGTTTATACTGGCACTATTGTGACTTCCTCTAGAGTCAAAAGAGCAGCAGCATGCATGCTGTTCCATTCAAACGGAGATACACAGGATCCGTGATTCATGATTGGCAGGGACCTCAGAGATTGAACCCCACTTATCAGAAACCTATCCACCAACATTACCCCATTATAGTAAAAATGATTTCAGAAAGGATTTATTCCAGTAATGTGTGCGTTCTGGCAATAAAAGAGGTATTCAGGGAAAGATAATAGGGCCAATTTATCATGACAGGAATATTTCAAGTAAATTTTGCTCGAGTTTGCGTTGCCCACATTTATCAAATGTCGTAAGTTTGATAAGTTTGACTTACCCTTAAAGAGACCCTGTCACCACAGAGTATACTAAGTTCTATTACAGTAGGGAGAAGGTACAAATAATCACACAATCAAATACTTTTGGAAGCATAACGACAGTAAATTCAGTATTTATGTTATGAGAGAAAACAGTTCCTGGGAGCAGCCATCTTGTGACTAGCAGCTCAGCATGCTGTGTGCCATCTTGTGACTCGCCCCCACATTCCAGGCCTGTGTGCTCTGCAGTCAAAGCCTCCTATCAGTGTCACCGCTCACAGCCACCCCTGTATATAACTGCATGATAACTCAGGTAGGTTTGCATATACTGGATAAGCAGCCCTATCATGTGTGATATTGTGCTGCTAGTCTCCTGTATTTGAGGCAGGCTATTTATTCAGTGCATCTAAGGCCTCTTTCACACTAGCAGCAGCACGGATCCGGCACCTAAAGGGTGCCGACGGATCCGTACTGCCGCTGATACATGTGTGGAGCCGAAGCAGCGGTCTGGCCCCACACATGTTGACACAGACATTGGGACAAGACACAGAGAACATACATACACACAAACACATACATACTTACATACTCCAGCCAGGGATGCTGGCAGCACGTCTTCACGTGCCTCCTGCGCGCAGTGATGACGATGTATCTCTGTATATGTGTAGCCGGATCCGGAATGACCCCCCCATTGCAAGTCAATGGAGGACAGATCCGGATTACTGGTGTGTCACACCGAACGGATCCGTCCCCATTGACTTGCATTGGGGGTCATTCCGGATCCGTCTTGGTACGGATGCCTGGACCGGAGAGAAAACCGCAGCATGTTGCGGTTTGTTCTCCGGTCTGAAGACGGAACGGAATGCTTTCAGGAGCATTCCGTTGTCTTCAGTTCAGTTTTGTCCCCATTGACAATGAACGGGGACAAAACTGAAGCGTTTTTTTCCAGTATTGAGCCCCTATGACGGAACTCAATACCGGAATTTAAAAACGCTAGTGTGAAAGTAGCCTAAGCCTATAATGTACAGGGGCCCTTCAAGTTACAATATTAATTGGTTCCAGGACGACCATTGTAACTTAAGTAATTGGTTCCAAAGCCCCAAAATGTCATCCAAGATAAGAGAAAATTAAATTTAAGAAAGATAAGCAGATAATAAATACAGATAAAACAAGTCCTTACATATAACAGTCAGAAATAATCGATAACTAACAACTAATACAGTTATCTTACCACAGAAGTGACCTTATTGGTTGGATCTGAGTCTGAGACATTGTATGTTCAGTTTGGTGTCAACCTACGATGGGTCAGAAACGACCATTGTATGTTGAAAATATTGTATCCTGAGGCCATTGTACAGTCATGGCCAAAAGTTTTGAGAATGATACAAATCTTAATTTTTACAAAGTCTACTGCTTCAGTTTTTATAATGGCAATTTGCATATACTCCAGAATGTTATAAAGAGTGATCAGCTTAACAGCAATTACTTGCAAAGTCAATATTTGCCTAGAAAATGAACTTTATCCCCCAAAACACATTTCAACATCATTGCAGCCCTGCCTTAAAAGGACCAGCTAACATCGTTTCAGTGATTGCTCCATTAACACAGGTGTGGCTGTTGATGAGGACAGGGCTGGAGATCAATCTGTCATGATTAAGTAAGAATGACACCACTGGACACTTTAAAAGGAGGCTGGTGCTTGGCATCATTGTTTCTCTTCTGTTAACCATGGTTATCTCTAAAGAAACACATGCAGTCATCATTGCACTGCACAAAAATGGACTAACAGGGAAGAGTATCGCAGCTAGAAAGATTGCACCTCAGTCAACAATCTATCGCATCATCAAGAACTTCAAGGAGAGAGGTTCCATTGTTGCCAAAAAGGCTCCAGGGCGCCCAAGAAAGACCAGCAAGCGCCAGGACCGTCTCTTAAAAGTGTTTCAGCTGCGGGATCGGGCTACCAGCAGTGCAGAGCTTGCTCAGGAATGGCAGCAGGCAGGTGTGAGTGCATCTGCACGCACTGTGAGGCGGAGACTCTTGGAGCAAGGCCTGGTCTCAAGGAGGGCAGCAAAGAAGCCACTTCTCTCCAGAAAAAACATCAGGGACAGACTGATATTCTGCAAAAGGTACAGGGAGTGGACTGCTGAGGACTGGGGTAAAGTCATTTTCTCTGATGAATCCCCTTTTCGATTGTTTGGGACATCTGGAAAACAGCTTATTCGGAGAAGACAAGGTGAGCGCTACCACCAGTCTTGTCTCATGCCAACTGTAAAGCATCCTGAAACCATTCATGTGTGGGGTTGCTTCTCAGCCAAGGGAATCGGCTCTCACAGTCTTGCCTAAAAACACAGCCATGAATAAAGAATGGTACCAGAATGTCCCCCAAGAGCAACTTCTCCCAACCGTCCAAGAGCAGTTTGGCGATCAACAATGCCTTTTCCAGCATGATGGAGCACCTTGCCATAAAGCAAAGGTGATAACTAAATGGATCAGGGAACAAAACAGAGATTTTGGGTCCATGGCCTGGAAACTCCCCAGATCTTAATCCCATTGAGAACTTGTGGTCAATCATCAAGAGACAGGTGGACAAACAAAAACCTACAAATTCTGACAAAATGCAAGCATTGATTGTGCAAGAATGGACTGCTATCAGTCAGGATTTGGTCCAGAAGTTGATTGAGAGCATGCCAGGGAGAATTGCAGAGGTCCTGAAGAAGAAGGGTCAACACTGCAAATATTGACTTGCTGCATTAACTCATTCTAACTCATAATATGATTGCAATTATATTTCTGTATGTGATAAAAACATCTGACAAACACACATAAAAACCAGAGGGCAGCAGATCATGTGAAAATATAATATTTGTGTCATTCTCAAAACTTTTGGCCATGACTGTATGTTGAGGGATCACTGCATAATGCTATGCTGCAAAGGCAATGTATCTGCTACAATATTACCCTAAAATGGCTTAGATACACAGGCTTAGTAGCACAGCATTACACCCAGTATTTGTGCATCTGTGTTGTCACTCCTGTGTAACTAATCTGATACATGATACTGTGTATTGGGTTGTGTATCTAATCCCTTCATGTGTGAAACTGCCGCATCTAACAATATCACCTGTGGTACCGTCTGATGAGCTGTGTATCTAATCCTATCATTTGTGATACTGTCTGCTGAGCTATGTATCTAATCTTTTCATGTGTGATCCTCTTTGCCGAGCTGTGTATCTAATCCCATCATGTGTTAAGCCTCACGGCTGTTGCCGTACAGCTACTGCTACTGCCACAGATGGATCTGGATAGATTGGAGGCTTGGGCAGATAAGAGACAGATGAGGTTTAACACTGACAAATGTAAGGTTATGCACATAGGAAGGAATAATGCAAGTCACCAGTACATACTAAATGGTAAAACACTGGGTAACAATGACATGGAAAAGGACCTAGGAATTTTATTGAACCGCAAACCAAGCTGCATAAACCAGTGTCAGACAGCTGCTGCCAAGGCCAATAAGATAATGGGTTGCATTAAAAGGGGCATAGATGCCCGTGATGAGAACATAGTCCTGCCACTTTACAAATCACTAGTCAGACCACACATGGAGTACTGTGTACAGTTCTGGGCTCCTGTGAACAAGGCAGACATAGCAGAGCTGGAGAGGGTTCAGAGGAGGGCAACTAAAGTAATAACTGGAATGGGTGGACTACAGTACCCACAAAGATTAACAAAATTAGGGTTATTTACTTTAGAAAAAAAGACGACTGAGGGGAGATCTAAAAACTATGTATAAATATATCAGGGGTCAGTACAGAGATCTCTCCCATCATCTATTTATCCCGAGGACTGTGACGAGGGGACATCCTCTGCGTCTGGAGGAAAGAAGGTTTGTACACAAATATAGAAGAGGATTCTTTAAGGTAAGAGCAGTGAGACTATGGAACTCTCTGCCTGAGGAGGTGGTGATGGTAAGTTCACTAAAAGAGTTCAAGAAGGGCCTGGATGTATTTCTGGAGGGTAATAATATTACAGTTTATAGTTACTAGAGATGGGTCGTTGATCCAGGGAGTTATTCCGATTGCCTGATTGGAGACGGAAAGGATTTTTTTTCCCCCCTAAAGTGGGGAAAATTTGCTTCTACCTCAGAGTTTTTTTTTTGCTTCCGTGATGTTTCTGTCCGTCCCTCCGCACCGCAAAAAAATAGAACTTGTTCTATTTTTTTGCGGTGCAGACAGTCGGATGTGGACCCCATTGAAGTGAATGGGTCAGCGATCCGCATGCGGAAGCCCCACAGTCGGTGCCCGTGCATTGTGGACCGCAATTTGCGGTCTGCAGCATGGGCACATCCAGCACATGTTCCTGTGCATGAGGCCTTATACTGTCTGCTGATCTGGGTATCTAATCCTATTATGTGACATAGGATTAGATACTCAAAAAATCTGAGTATGTGGTATTCTAATCTGGAGAATGAAAGTAAAGCCTCATTCACTCTTCAGTGTTTGTTTGTTTTTTTGTTTTGTTTTTATAATTCTTCCCGATGTGGATTTTTTTCCAGCTTTCCACTACATTATTTGCAACTATAAATAGTGCCATTAGAAAGTACAACTTTTCTTGCAAACGTGAACCCTTATTTGGCTATGTGAATTAAGAAATACAAAAGTAATGGCTTTGGGAAGGCTGGGAGCACAAAAAAACAAAAAACAGAAATCACCCGGTCATGAAGCAGTTAAATAGAAAATAAAAATCCAATAAAAAAATAAAAAACACACAAGTTTGTTCATTCAAAAAAAAAATAAAAATCTGGAAAAATAAAATCCCCTCCACATGTTTGGTATCGCTGCGTCTGTGACTACCCACACAACACAATCATTTAGCCCCTTCGTTGTTTGCGATTAAAAAAAAGGCTAGAATTTATATTTTTTTGCATATTTACAACCAGAAAAAATAAAATATGATTAAAAAAAGTGATACAGTACATTAACACATTAATAAAGAAGATAATACATGATACATACAGGCACTCATATAAACAGTCATATACATGTGAAGCAGATATATAATCCTCTTTTCTGCACACTTACACTTAGGTGCAGGGACTAATGGGATGTGATGAAGGGAGCAGTTATCTTCAGACATGAGGTGGGAGACGATCGTCAGGCAGGAGCACAGGATGTCAGCCTCTGTAGTCACTCTGCACAGTCAGGATCTGTCCTCTGCCAGAGACAGGATGTCTGCAGCTCTGCCCACACTGCTGGATCTTGCTGAGTACATGAGGGCAGTGAAGAGGAAGAAAGTGAAAGTGACTGGTGCTGTAAACACTGCACTGTACAGTGACACTCAGAGCAGGATCTCTGGGTGTATGAATTAGACTGACAGCAGCTCTGTATCTTACTCATCCAGCGATCCTGCTCTAAACTTCAGTGTACAATTCAGGAAATGACATCACAGCCACTGCATGCTGAGAACTGCCTGTGAAGTTGCCATCCACAGTGCAATTAGTATGGGTAACTTTTTTTTTTTTTTTTTTTTTTTAATAATTGTATTTAGAAATTTTATTACTTCACTAAAACATTTATTCAAATAAAGTCAAATAAAAATATTTTTGGCTAAAAATAACTTTCAATTGGTCTTTATTAAAAATATTGAGCTGTTTAGTCACAAAGGGGTTGTCTTACCTTTCAAAATGGCTCCCACAATGCCCAACTTGTCAATAGAAGCCACTTCGTAATATAGGTCCTTTAGCCAAACTTCCTTCTTTTGGCTTAATGCTTCATTATTCCACCCCTTTATTCATTACTCGTTGTCAGAAGTTACGGCCACCGCTGCAGTGGCCGCGCTTGCACACTGTCAGACATGTCTCCATCCTCTGTGGTGGCCAGGATCGCGGGAGTGCACATAGGCACTCAGACACACCAGCTCCCGTCCCGGCCACCTCACATCAACGCTGATATTCTGTGTAGAACTGCTTTAGGGCATGCACAGTAGCTCTGAGCTTTTCTACCCAGCTACTTCCCCCGCAGCTGTTAGCAGCTCGCATTGGTCCTGCACTTGCTCGTGATATGGCAAGCTGTTATCATGTGACTGATGACAAGTTATAAATAGAGTTGAGCGAACGTGCTAGTAACGAGCACTGTACTACTGCTCAGATCCCTTGCGCTTGCATGGCCGCAGGCATCCGGATCAGTCCTCCTCACCTGACTAAGTCAATGGGGGCGGATCCGTTTGGTATGACACACGAGTGTGTCATACCAAACGGATCCGTCCCCACTGACTTGCAGTCGGGTGAGGAGGACTGATCCGGATGGCTGCGGCCATTCAAGCGCAGGGGATCCGAGCAGTACAGTGCTCGTTACGAGCATGTTCGCTCAACTCTAGATATAAACTTGCAGGGCTTGCGCTTTAGCCCTGGAAGTTTATTAGGCTTCTTTCACATTAGCAATATTGCTGGATCTGGCAGGGTTCAGCAATAACGCTTCCGTTACGGATAATACAACCATGTGAATCTGTAATGAACGGATCCGGTTGTATTATCTTTAACATCACTGGGACGGATCCATCATGAACTCCATTGAAAGTCAATGGAGGATGGATCCGTTTACTACTGTGTCACACCAAACGGATCCGTCCTCATTGACTTGCATTGGATGTTGCAGTTTGCTCTCCGGTCTGGAGACGCAAGTTAACTGAACGGAATGCATTTAGGAGCATTCCGTTCTCTTCAGTTCAGTTTTGTCCCGATTGACAATGAATGGGGGCAATACTGAAGCATTTTTTTTCCAGTATGAAGCCCCTATGACGGAACTCAATACCGGAAAAAGGAAACGCTAGTATGAAACTAGCCTTAGGCTACTTTCACACTAGAGTTTTTAAATTCCGGTATTGAGTTCCGTCAGAGGGGCTTCATTGAAAGCATTGCTCCTGAAAGCATTCCGTTCAGTCTTCAGATCGGAGAACAAACCGCAGCATGCTGTGGTTTTCTCTCCGGTCCAGGCATCCGCACCAAGACGGGTCCGGAATGTGCAAGTCAATGGGGACGGATCCGTTTGGTGTGACCAACATGGTAAACGGATCAGCCCTCCATTGACTTTCAATGGAGTTCAGGACGAATCCGTCACCACATACAGACAGACAGACAGACATACATATACACATACTTACATACTCCAGGCAGGCAGGCCGCACGTCTTCACGCCCAGGAGGTGCGCTGCTATGACGATTCCCTACAGCACCCAGCAGAGGGCGCTGTGGGGAATCGTCATAGCTGCGCGCCTCCTGGGCGTGAAGACGTGCGGCCTGCCTGCCTGGAGTATGTAAGTATGTATGTGTATGTATGTCTGTATATGGTACTGTGTGACATGTGTGGGGCCAGAACGCGGTTCCGGCCCCACACATGTCCCTGCGGCAGTCCGGATCCGACGGCACCCTTCACCTGCCAGATCCGGACTGCCGCTAGTGTGAAAGAGGCCTTAGAAGGGAATGAAAAGTGTCAAAGAGTTGTTTTGGGTTATTTGAGAGTGAGATGAGAGAGGACAGGTACTTTTGTTTGGCAATGTGGACAAAACTTTTTGTCAATAGGGACAAAACTTAACTGAACAGAATGGAATGCTTCTAAATACATTCCGTTCAGTTTAGTTGCATCCCCAGACCGGAGTGCAAACCGCAACATGTTGTAGTTTGCTTTCCGTCCTGGGGATCCGGAGCAAGACGGATCCGTCATGACCCACAATGCAAGTCAATGGGGACGGAACAGTTTTGTCTGACAATAGAAAACTGATCCATCCTCCATTGACTTTCAATGGAGTTAATGATGGATCCGTCCTGGCAATGTTAAAGATAATACAACCGGATCCGTGCATAACGGATGCAGATGGTTGTATTATCAGTAACGGAAGCGTTTTCCGCCGGATCCAGCAGTGTGAAAGTACCCTTATCTACATATAAACTACAGTGAGGTCATAAAAAAAAAATCCACAGGCAGCTAGTACAGATTCTCAGCTCTGTACACAAAAAAGGATTTCATACTGTGAATAAAGACCAATTGAAAAAGTGATAATTTTTAGGTCAAAATAAGTATAATGCAATAATAAAAAAAAAAAACAAAAACATTGCCCACAAAAGTGTACATAGCCTTTAAGGGTTATTGCACATGACTGTAGCCTGTAAGCTGCGGATTTGTAAAAGAATAAAATAGATAACAGCCATCTGCATTTTGCAGAACGGAACGTCATTGCCTCTATAGTCCTATGCTTATCCATGGTGCGCTGTCCACATCTTTTGTGGCTCCACAGTGAAGTGAATGGGTCTGCATCTGACCCAAACAAAATGCAGATCCGATACGGAAAAAAAAATATATATATACGCGTGTGTGCATAATCGCTAAACCTAACACTTTTATTTGAAAAGCTACTCCACTTTTCCTACCCCACCCTCCTACCGGAGTGAGATTGCAACTTTAAAAAAAAAAAAAAAAACTTAAAATTTAACATTAACACGTCTACTTGTTGGCATCATTTTGATAATGTAATTTTATAGGATGTTAGGTTTAGAATTTTAGAAGCAATTTTTTAAATTTTTAAGAACATTTCCAAAATCATGTTTAAGGACCAGTTCAGTTCTGAAGTCATTTTGAGGAGCTCACAAAAGAAACCACCCGTAAATGACCCCATTTTAAAAACGACACCCCCTCAAACTATTCAAAACTGGTTTTAGAAATGTAAACCCTTTAAGTATTCCACAGGAATTAAATGAAAATGGAGGTGAGATTTCTAAATTTCCCTCTGTTTTGCAGATTTTCCATTTTAATCATTTTTTCCTGTAACACATCAAGGGTTAACAAAATACACCTCAATATTAACCCCTTCAAGACATTGCTATTTTTCACCTTAAAGGGGTTCTCCAGGAATTAAAAAAAATGAAAATACTTAATTATCTTATAATAAATATATTCACAAATACCTTTCATTACTTAAAATGGCTTGTTTTGTCTAGGGAGCAATCATTAGGAGAAATAAAATGTCCACCATCCTATTATTACACACAAAACCTGTCTTAATCACACAGGAGGACAAGTTACTTCACCACAATGAGTGGTGCCTCCTGGTGCCTCCTCCTCCTCTCTGCTCTACTTGTCAGGAATAATGATCCTGAATACAGGTGACTGAGAATGGAGATGATGAGGAGACATGGGAGGAGTGGGAGGTGTGACTAATGAGCAGCAGCACTTGTTTACAGTCTCCATTACCACAGTCTGTCCTGTCTGTCCTCTCTGTACTTCATGTCTCCTCATGAACTAAATTCCCCAGAAATTCAGCTAAAGATCTTATCATCTGTATTCAGGATCATAATCCCTGACAAGTAGGAGAGAAGGATGAGGCAGCTCTTTACCTCAGTGTTGTAAGGTAACTTGTCCCCATATGTGATCAGGACAGGTTTTGTGTGAACTAATGGGACAGCGGCCATTTTGTTTCCCCTGATGATTGCTCCTCAGACAAAACAAGCCGTTATAAATAATGAAAGGTATTTGAGAATATATTTATAATAAATATTTAAGTATTTTCATTTTCTGAATTCCTGGAGAACCCCTTTAATGACCAGGCCAATTTTTAGAAATCTGACATGTGTCACTTTATCCAAGCCATTCTGAGATTGTTTTCTCGTGACATATTGTTCTTCATGTTAAATTTAAGTCAATATAAATCACCTTTATTGATTAAAAAAAAATTCTAAATTTTCTGAAAATTTGGAAAAAATTAGTAATTTTCAAAATTTGAATTTCGCTACTAAGGCAGATAGTGATTCCTCACAAAATACTGTAGGTACTACTTTACATCTACAAAATGAGCCAACATAAAGTAGACATATGGGAAATGTAATTTTATTTTTTTAGGACATTAGAAGGCTTAGAATTTTAGAAGCAATTCTCACAATTTTTAAGAAGTTTTCCCAAACCATTTTTTTAAGGATCAGTTCTGAAGTCACTTTGTGGGGCTTACATAACCACCCATAAATGACCACAATTTAAAAACTACAACCCTAAAGTTTTTCAAAACCGATTTTACAAACTTTGTTAACCCTTTATGTATTCAACAAGAATTAAAAGAAAATGGAGATAACATTTCTAAATTTTACTTTTTTGGCAGATTTTTCATTTTAATTAGAGATGAGCGAATGTGCTCGTAACGAGCACTGTAGCGCTTGGCTCCCCTGCACTCGCATGGGCGCAGGCATCCGCTTCCATCGGGTGAGGAGGACGGAAGCGGATGCCTGCGCCCATGCGAGCGCAGGGGAGCCGAGCGCTACAGTGCTCGTTACGAGCACGTTCGCTCATCTCTAATTTTAATCCATTTTTTCCAGTAACACATAAAGGGTTAACAGCCAAACAAAACTAGGAAAGTTCTGAATTGACCTAATTCCGGGGCACAGTATTCCAGAGAGTAGGTGCAGGTCGAGAAAAGTCTTTAAGACGGGAGCGAGAGGTACGAATTATGGAGGATATTAATCTTAGGTCGCTAACAGAACGGAGAGCACGAGTAGGGTAGTAGACGGAGATGAGGGAGGAGACCTATGAAGGTGCAGCACTGTGGAGAGCTTTGTGGGTGAGGGTGAGAAGTTTGAACTGTATTCTGTGGTGGATGGGCAACCAGTGAAGTGACTGGCATAGACTAGTAGCATCAGTGTAGCGGGGGACAGATAGATGAGCCTAGCTGCAGCATTTAGGACAGACTGAAGGGGGGAGAGTTTAGAGAGAGGGAGGCAGATTAGTAGTGCACTGCAGTAGTCAAGACGAAAACGAATCAAGGCAACAAGAGTTTTTGCCGTTTCCACCATAAGAAAAGGGCGGATTCTGGCGATATTCTTGAGGTGCAGACAACAAGAGCGTGCAAGTGATTGAATATGGGGATAAAGGAAAGATCAAGAAAGTCAAATTTGGCCCCAAGACAGCGGGCATGTTGCCCAGGAGTTACGATAGTGCCACAGACCGAAATTGAAATATCAAGTTTAGGTGGGTTAGTAGATGGGGGAAAGACAAGAAGTTCAGTTTTAGAGAGGTTTAGTTTAGATACACAGAGGACATGATGTTAGAGACAGCTGAAAGACATTTACTGGTGTTTTGAAGTAAAGCAGGGGTGATTGCAGGGGATGACGTGTATAGTTGGGTGTCGTCAGCATAGAGGTGGTACCGGAAGCCAAATCTACTGATAGTCTGTCCAATGGGGGCTGTATAGAGGGAGAAGAGTAGAGGACCTAGTACTGAGCCCTGAGGAATGCCAACATCAAGAGGGAGAGGAGAAGAAGAGCCAGCGAATGATACACTAAAGGAGCGGCCAGAGAGATAGGAAGAAAACCAAGAGAGAGCAGTGTCTTTGAGGCCAATTGAGTGGAGCATGGTGAGGAGGAGTTTATGGCCTACTGTATCAAACGCTGCAGAGAGATCCAGAAGAATCAGTAGAGAATGATCACCATTTCTTTTTGCCGTTAGGAGATCATTAGACACTTTAGTAAGGGCAGTTTCTGTACAGTGAAGAGGGCGAAAGGCCGATTGTAAGGGGTCAAGAAGAGAGTTTGCAGAGAGATAGCTTATTAAGCGAGAGTAGACAAGACGTTCTAGGAGTTTGCAGATGAAGGGGAGGTTAGAAACAGGTCGGTACTTAGCAGCAAAGGTCGGGTCAAGAGATGGTTTTTTTAGTAGTGGGGTTAACACAGAATGTTTGAAAGAGGAGGGAAAGATACCAGGAGAGAGAGAGAGAGAGAGAGAGAGAGAGAGAGAGAGAGAGAGAGAGGTTAAAAATTGTCGTTAGGTGAGTGATGACAGCCAGGGAGAGGGACTGGGGGAGGTGTGATGGAATAGGATCGCTGCTATAGGTCATGGGCCAAGAAGAAGAGAGAAGCCTGGAGACTTCTTCCTCTGTTATAGGGTCAAAAGAGGGAGGAGGGTTGAAATTAATTGGGGACTGGGAGATTATTTCCTTCCGGATACTGCCAATCTTGTCTCTGAAGTAGGTGGCCATGCCATCAGCGCAGAGGTCAGTGACAGGTTCTGGAACTTTAGGGAAAAAGGAAACGTTAGTATGAAACTAGCCTTAGGCTACTTTTACACTAGAGTTTTTAAATTCTGGTACTGAGTTCCGTCATAGGGGCTCAATACTGGGAAAAAACGCTTCAGTTTTGTCCCCATTCATTGTCAATGGGGACAAAACTGAACTGAAGACAACGGAATGCTCCTGAAAGCATTCCGTTCCGTCTTCAGACCGGAGAACAAACCGCAGCATGCTGCGGTTTTCTCTCCGGTCCAGGCATCCGCACCAAGACGGATCCGGAATGACCCCCAATGCAAGTCAATGGGGACGGATCCTTTTGGTGTGACCAACATGGTAAACGGATCCGCCCTCCATTGACTTTCAATGGAGTTCAGGACGGATCCGTCAACACACACACACACACACTCCAGGCAGGCAGGCCGCACGTCTTCATGCCCAGGAGGCGCGCCGCTATGACGATTCCCTACAGCGCCCAGCAGAGGGCGCTGTGGGGAATCGTCATAGCTGCACGCCTCCTGGGTGTGAAGACGTGTGGCCGGCCTGGAGTATGTAAATATGTATGTGTTTGTGTGTATGTGTATGTGTGTGTATGTCTGTATATGGTACTGTGTGACATGTGTGGGGCTAGAACGCAGTTCCGGCCCCCACATGTCCCTGCGGCAGTCCGGATCCGACGGCACCCTTCACCTGCCGGATCAGGACTGCCGCTAGTGTGAAAGAGGCCTTAGAAGGGAATGAAAAGTGTCAGTTGTTTTGGGTTATTTGAGTGAGGAGATGAGAGAGGTGAGGTACTTTTGTTTGCCAATGTGGAGAGCCGAATTATATGAAGAGCATGAATTTATAATGGAGGAAGTCTGCTGATATTCGTGATTTTCTCCATAAGCGTTCTGCACATCTGGAGCAGCACTGGAGAAAACGTGTTTCTGATGCAGGGCTGTGGGGTCGGAGTCGGTCACCATTTTGGTGGAGTCGGAATAAAATGGACTGACTCCGACTCCTAAAATATATAATGAATTAGTACATTTAGTTCAGTGCAATAAGTGCTGAATATATTTTTATAAGAATTTGTGAAAATTATGAAATGTCCTATAAATGTCTGTTCTATTCCTGGTCTAAGGATTTAGGCTTTTAGTTGAGATGACTGTGTACTGCCCTTTATGTCCAGTGCATGTTCTCTCTGTATGCTTTATGTTTCCTCTGAGCTCATGTTTGGAGAGGTTAGCTGCTCTCATGGCTTCTATCTGCTGATGTAAAACACCTAGAGCCTTATGTATGAAAACTGTCTAGGTGTAGAAGTTTCTTTGCTGCCCATAGCAACCAATCAGAGCTCCCCTTTTATTTCATATAGTGCTCTGGAGAAATGAAAGGGGAGCTCTGATTGGTTTCTATGGGCAACAGAAAAAAAAGTCTTAGACCTAGACAGTTTTCATACATCAGGCCCAGAGGCGTAGCTACTGGAGGGGGGGGGGGGGCAGGGGAGGCGATGCTCCGGGCCCAATACCTCTGGGGGGCCCAGCAGGGATGGCCTTAGTACAATCAGGCGAATACAAGTGAGCGCTTCCATTATGGAGTCTGATGGGGGCACATTAAGCCGATCTGAGGTCTGATGGGGGCACATTCTGCTGATCTGAGGTGTGATGGGGTACATTACGCTGATCTGAGGTTTGATGGGGGCACAATACGCTGATCTGAGGTCTGGTGGGGGCACAATACGCTGATCTGAGGTCTGGTGGGGGCACAATACGCTGATCTGAGGTCTGGTGGGGGCACAATACGCTGATCTGAGGTCTGGTGGGGGCACAATACGCTGATCTGAGGTCTGGTGGGGGCACAATACGCTGATCTGAGGTCTGGTGGGGGCACAATACGCTGATCTGAGGTCTGGTGGGGGCACATTCAGCTGATCTGAGGTCTGATGGGGGCACAGACCTGTTAGTTTAGTGATGTAAAAGCTGGGGATAGATTTCCTTTAACATAGGAGTCCCCTTTTTTACTCCTATTAATCCTATATTTTACTGCATTATGTGCTAGAGTATTTAGACAGTCTATTGTACTGTACTTAACAGCAGATGATCTAGCAGTTTATATAGTCATCTTGCTAATACAGTATTATAACCACAACTAGTAGTATGTGCCTGTGAAGTTGGAAACGTGTGTTTGGGAAGCCAATAAGTGGGGGGCCCACTCAAGTATGTTTCGCACCCCCCCCCCCCCCCATGTGCTGAACCTCTAGCTACGCCTCTGATCAGGCCCTTAGTGAGCTGTACCCAGAGAAGTCTGATAGGTTACAAACTGTTTTTGTCATGACTTATCTGTACTATTGATTTTATGCAAATTTGTTTAAAGTTATCACTTAAACATGCTCCATGTATGAGGGAGTAGGAGTCGGGGTGAGGGGAAATTGAGGAGTCGGGGCTTTGGCTTACTGACTCCACAGCCCTGTTCCGATGTATGTCAGGGTTGCCATGTTCTGTGTCAGGAGGGTCGGATTGATATTGGAGCAACTTAATTTAGGGTGGTTTTGAGGATCTGGTTGTAATAATTGGCAGCCAAGTCTGGACAGGAGAGGCAAGAGACTGGGTTAAGAGCTAATTGTAGGGTGTTAAAGGGGTTGTCCCACGAAAAATATTCTACAGTTTTCAAACCAGTACCTGGATCTGAATACTTTTGTAATTACATGTCATTAAAAATTTTGGATAGCCACTGAGTTATTCAATAAAATGTATCTGTATAGGACCACTTAATTTATTATTTCTTTGACCTATTCACTGAGCAGGCCGCACATGCTCAGATTCAACTTTTAACTGTCTCCTGAGTTGTGATAGGGAGAGCATGGACACGCCCCCTTAGCTGCAGCAGAAAAAGACACTCCCCGAGCTGTCAGCTTGATATAAATCTAGCAGAGAAATGAATGGAGAGATCTCTGGATCCATGTGAGGTACAGGGCTGGTTCTAGCTTTGTTAGAAAGAGGTTGTCATGTACTATATGATGTCTGATTTTCATTTTTTACATTATTCGTGGGATAACCCCTTTAAGTTGCTGGTAGTTAATGGTGTGTAGGTTTCTACAAGTGTGAAAAGTAGGAATGTCATGAGAAAAGTGAGAGGTCTTATAGTAAATGAAAGAAGATTATGGTCAGAAAGTGGGAAGGGCGAGTTACTAAAGTTTAAAACTGAGATGTCACGGAAGTAGACTAGATCAAGTGTATTGCCCTGTTCATGTTTGGCAGAGAAAGTAAGTTGTGATAGGCCAAGAGAGGAGGTTAAAGAAAGTGTGAGGCTCATGGGGAGATAGGATCATCAATGGGGATATTAAAATGGCCCATAATAAGAGTTGGTGATTCAGAAGATAGGAAGTGAGAAAGCCAAGCTGCAAAGTGATCCAGGAATTGGTGAGGGGAGCCTGGGGGATGATAGACAACTGCAACTCTCAGGGGGAATAGATGGAAGAGTCTGATGGTGTGAATCTTAAAGAGGCTCTGTCACTAGGTTGTAACCTATGTATTTAAATACATAGGTTACAAGGCCTAGTGACAACTTTTAAAATCATACCTTTCATGCAGAGTTCTGCGCAGCGGTCGCATAGAAATTTAAACTTTAAAAAGTATGCAAATGAGCCATCGGAGCACCGGGGGGCGGCCTCTTTCCTCTGGAGCACCGCTCCTTCACCGCCCCCCCGGGCCCAAGGCACGTCCCCTGTCTGTAATCACGCCCCTTTCTGTATATGATAGACAGCGCTAGACTGGAAAGTCTAGCGCATGCACCCTAAAATTTTCCCGGCGCATGCGCAGTAGCGCTTGCAGTGTCTACACTGCAAGCGCTGTCTTCTCTTCTGCGCACGCGCTGTCACTTCGCTAGTCCCGGGAGTGACGGCGGGTGCGCAGAAGAGAAGACAGCGCTTGCAGTGTAGACACTGCAAGCGCTACTGCGCATGCGCCAGGAAAATTTTAGGGCGCATGTGCAAGAGTTCAGCGCTAGACTTACCAGTCTAGCGCTGTCTATCATATACAGAAAGGGGCGTGATTACAGACAGGGGATGTGCCTCGGGCCCGGGGGGGGGCGGTGAAGGAGCGGTGCTCCAGAGGAAAGAGGCTGCCCCCCGGTGCTCCGATGGCTCATTTGCATACTTTTTAAAGTTTAAATTTCTACGCGACCGCTGCGCAGAACTCTGCATGAAAGGTATGATTTTAAAAGTTGTCACTAGGCCTTGTAACCTATGTATTTAAATACATAGGTTACAACCTAGTGACAGAGCCTCTTTAAAAGAGGGTAAATGTGAGGGGGAGTGACCTGAAATGTGCACTGTGGTGAAAGTAGTATGCCTACTCCACCATCATGCCGGTCACCAGGTCTGGGGGTATGGGAAAGGTGAAGTCCACCATAAGATAGGGCAGCAGGGGAAGTAGCGTCAGAGGGTTGAAGCCAGTTTTCTGTAAGAGCCAGCAAGTTCAGAGAAATCGTGGATTGTGGGTAGTTTATTACAAACCGACCGTGTGTTCCAGAGTGCGCAGTTAAAAGAGACTGGAGAGGGAGTGCAGTGAACAGTAATAAGATTTTTGGGGTTTCTGTTTGTGGCAGAGGAGAAGCTGAAGTTAGCAACAGAAGAAGGGCCATGATTTGGTGAGATATCCCCTGCAGCTAGTAGCAGAAGAACAGAAAGAGACAGGAAGTGGTTGAAAGATTTATTATGGTGTTTTTTATGCTGCACCGTGGAGGAAGATAGTTCATGGTGGTGTATGAGGGTATAAAGTGTATGCGAACTGAACAAGGGTGAGGGCAGGGGGGAGGGACTGATGTGGAGAGAAGGGACGGAGGTTGGAAGGTGTGGTTGATTTTGAAGGTAGACAATGAGCAGAGTAGCCAGAGCCTGGATGAAACAATGTTGTAGCATACCTGTGCTGTGTTTGTCTTTGTTTGAGTAGATCACATAGCATCCCAGTCTCCTGCCCTGATTAACTGCCAGGCACTTAGGCAATATGATGCTTTGGCATAGATGGTGCTTTTGGCTCGTGCTGACCCCTGCGAGTGCTTCCCCATAGACTGTGTCTAGATTTATAGGAAGTGCGATCACAGAACTAGGGGTAATTTAGTTCATTAATCAATTAATCACTAAAGACACATGAGAAGAGATGCTATATGTCAATAAACAAACAAAGCTAAGGATTTGGATGGGCCATAAAATCACTACAGATCACAAGCATTACAAATCACTGTCACATAAATCAGAGGTCAGTTGGAAGACCATCTCTAGTAACATAGTAACATAGGGGGGGAATTTATCATTAGGAGAATATTTGAAGTCAGTTTTACTTCAGTCTGTGTTAGATTACTTTGTGCCACATTTATCAAATGTCACAGGTTGATAAATGTGGCTTGTCCTTAAACCTAACACTTCTTTCTAGAGTAGCTACTCCATTTTTCCTACTCCAGACGCCTCCTGGAGTGAGATTGCGACTATTTTGCGACTTTTTTAAAAAAGTTGCAATGATAAATCCGGAGTGAAACTCATTAACATAGCTAACCACACCCACTTTTCCACCCATATTACAAAACTGGAGTGAGTGGTGTACACATGCAAAAAGTCGCAAAATTTTGCGCAAAAAAGTCGCAAAAGCCCTATTTTGCGACTTTTTGATGCCAGAATTCTGGAGTGATGGTATGATAAATCAGGGCCATAGTTTATAAGGCCGAAAAAAAAGACATCTGTCCATCCAGTTCGGCCTGTTTTCCTACAAGTTGATCTAGAGGAAGGCAAAAAAAACCCTGTGAGGTAGAAGCCAACTTTCCCCACTTTAGGGAAAAAAAATCCTTCCCGACTCCAATCAGGCAATCAGAATTACTCCCTGGATCAACGACCCATCAATAACAATTATATAACACTTGCAGAACATAATATACATTGATGAATATGTAAACTCCTATACCAGGGAAGATGGAAGCTGCACTATTATCTGGCTTGGGGAAAGCTGGCTGGAGCAGTAATGTCCAAATGCAATGCAGACTTACCAGATATACCCGATTCTGCGATTTACAGAAACACCCCACATGTGGTTACAAACTGCTGTATGGGAACATGGCTGGGCACAGAAGGAAAGGTGCGCCAGATGGTTTATGAAGGGCAAATTTTGCGGGACTGGTCTTTAGACACCATGTCCCATTTGAAGCCCCCCTGATGCACCATACAGTGGAAACCACCAAAAAGTACACGTAGTTTGGAAACTAAGGGATAAGGTGACAGTGTTATTGATACTATTTTGGGTTACATATGATTTTTGATCGCTTTATATTACGCTTTTTGTTAGGCAAGGAAACCAAAAATGGCTGTTCTGGCACAGTTTTTATTTTTTGTTTTTTTACAATGTTCATCATAGATCATGTGCTATTTTCATAGAGCAGGTTGTTACGGACACGATGATATCAAATAGGTCTACTTTCTAGGTTTCAGTTTTATATAATAAAGCATTTTTGAAAAAAAAAATTATGCTTGTGTGTCCATTTTCTGAAAGCCATATATTTTTTATTCTTTGGGCGATTGTCTTAGGTAGGGTCTTATTTTTGGGATGAGGTAACTGTTTGATTGGTACTATTTGGGGTTTTGATTGTTTGGTATTACACTTTTTGTAATGTAAGGTGACAAAAAAAAAAAAGATTTTTTTTGGCAGTTTTTTTTTTTTTTTTTTTTTTTTTAACTGTTCACCTGAGGGGTTAGGTCATGTGAAATTTTATAGAGCTGGTTGTTACGGATGCAGCAATTATTTTACTTTAAACACAATAAAAGCATTTTTGATAGACAAAATCATGTTTTAGTTTCTCCATATTCTGAGAGCTATAGTTTTTTTTTTATTTTTGGGTCCATTGTCTCATATAGGGGTGCATTTTTTGCAAGATACGATGACGGTCTGATTGGTACTATTTTGGGGTACATATGATTTTGGTATTGGTATTACACTTTTTGTGATGTAAGGTGACCAAAAAAAAAAAAAAATGGCTTTTCTGGCACAGTTTTAATTTAATTTTTTTTAGGGCATTTACCTTTTGGGGGAAGAGTGTGATATTTTTATAGAGCAGGTCGTTACTGACGCAGTGATACCTAATATGTCCTTTTTTTTTATTTATTTTAGTTTTACACAATAAAAGCATTTTAGAAAAAAGTGTTTTTGTGTCTCCATTTTCCAAAAGCCATATTTTCTTTCATTTTTGTGTGATTGTCTCATGTAGGGGCTCATTTTTTGCGGGATGAAATGACAGTTTGAGTGGCACTATTTTGGTGTACATACAACTTTTTTAATCACTTAATACCTTTTTTGGTAAGTGAGGTGGGCAAAATTTCAATTCCATCATAGTTTTTTTTTTTTTTTATGGCGTTCACTGTGCGGGGAAAGTAATGTGATCCTTTTATAGATCAGGTCGTTACAGAAGCGGCGATACTAAACATGTGTAGTGCATTTTATTTTTTTTATTTTGAATCAATTATAAATGTTTTTTTTCACTTTTTTGAAGCAGACCCACTTGGTTCTTGCAGATCCAGTGGGTCTGATGGCTCTATAATACATTGCAGTACACTGTGGCCGAATCTGTGTGAAATAAGGGTAGTGGTCGTCAACATAAAACTTAAAGGAGGATCTGACCCCCACAGTCTTGGTCTACGAGGGGGGGGGGGGCTGGGGGTTGGATCCAGATCCTTACTGACCGCTTTAGGATCCTGTGATTGGCTACTCTGCACAGACTAGCACTGTCACCATGTCTGCAGTTTAATGCCATGACCTGTATACTCGTCAAGGAGCAGCAAGTAGCAGTGCTCCATAACGAGTATACAAGACAAATAGCACTAAGGGGTTAATTACCCTGATTCTGCAGTTTGCAGAAACACCCCATATGTGGTCATATACAGCTGTATGGGCCAACGGCAGGGCTCAGAAGCCAAGGAACGGCATCTGGATTTTCTGACATGGTTTTTAAGAGTGATAACTTTTTTATTTTTTTTGTTGACTGAGCTGCGCAAGGGCTTATTTTTTTTGCGGGACTAGTTTTTATTTGCACCATTTTGGGGTACATTTGGCTTTCTGGTCACTATCTCATTTTTTGGGAGCTGAAGTCACACAAAAAAAAAAAAAAAAAAAAAAAAAAGGTTTGGTGTAATTTTTCTATATTTGTTTACACTGTTCACACGATGGGGTAGATCATGTCATGATATTTTTATAGATCCAGTTGTTATGGATGCAGGTCTATTTTTTTTTTAATTTGTTTTAAATAAGAAAATTTTTATAAAAAAAATCATGTTTGTGTTGCCAATTTCTTAGAGCCATATTTTTTCTGGCTATGGTCTTGTGTGAGGGCTTGTTTTTTTGCGGGACGAGGTGACATTTTTATTGCTACCATTTTGGGCTACCTACGACTTTTGTTTAATATGTTTTTGGGAGGTGAGGTGAAAAAAAATTTTTTGGTTTCATTTTTAATTTGTTTTGATTTTTTACGTCATTCACTTGATGGGGTAGAACATGTGATATTTGTAGAGCGAGTTGTTAGAGGTGGAAATACCAAATATGTCTAGTTACTGTATTTTTCGCTTCATAAGACGCACCTAGGTTTTTGTGAAGGAAATCAAAAAAATGTTATATTTTGGACCAAATGTTGTGCTTTTGGTGGGTTTTGAACTAATGGGAGGTCTGTAGATGGCGCACTGTTATGGGGGGGATCTGTGGATGGCGCACTGTTATGGGGGGGGGGGATCTGTGGATGGCGCACTGTTATGGGGGGGGATCTGTGGATGGCGCACTGTTATGGGGGGGGGGATCTGTGGATGGCGCACTGTTATGGGGGGGGATCTGTGGATGGCGCACTGCTATGGGGGGGATCTGTGGATGGCGCACTGCTATGGGGGGGATCTGTGGATGGCGCACTGCTATGGGGGGGATCTGTGGATGGCGCACTGTTATGGGGGGGGATCTGTGGATGGCGCACTGTTATGGGGGGGAGATCTGTGGATGGCGCACTGTTATGGGGGGGATCTGTGGATGGCGCACTGTTATGGGGGGGGGGGGATCTGTGGAGGACACTTATAGGGGGATCTGACCCCATTACATTGGGCCCCAGTTATTACAGCAGCCCCTAGGAGTGCTGCTTTGCTAAACTACAGTAGCTTTAATCGCTTATCTTCAATACTCACTATGCATGCAGGCCGGCAGCACAGGTCCCTCACTCAGTCACGCTCCAGCCCCGCCAACTTGATCAATAAAGTGGGCAGAGCCGGAGCGTGACTGAGTGAGGAACCTGTGTTGCCAGCCTGCATGCATAGTGAGTACTGAAGATAAGCGATTAAAGCTACCGTAGTTTAGCAAAGCAGCACTGCTAGGGGCTACTTCATACACTTTATAAGTGATGGCTACTCTAACCGGGGCCCAGATTAATGAACTTCAGAGACTGCGCCTGCTACTAACCCCATAGCGCCCCTCTTTACATCTCACTGGCACATCGCAGACGGCTAGGCCTATGCAGCACAGCACGGCCTGCGATGTGCCAGCCATGTAATTATGCTCCATTTGCTTTATAAGACACACTGCCACTTGCGTCTTATGAAGCGAAACATTTTTTTTTTATGTTTTACACACTAAGAGCATTTTTTTTTTTATGTTTTTGTGTTGCAATTGTCTTAGAGCCATAATTTTTATTTTTTTCTGGCTATGGTCTTGTGTGGGGGCTCATTTTTTTGCGGGATGAGGTGATGTTTTTATTGCTACCATTTTGGAGTACATAAGACTTTTTGATCAAATAACATTTTGTTTTTTGAGAGTTAACTAAAAAAGCAGTTTTGGTAATGTTTATTTGATGGGGTAGATCATGTGTTATTTTTATAGAACCGGTCGTTACGGATGCGGCAACACCAAATATGTCAAATTTTTTTTTCTATTTTTAAAATTTTTTAAATTACTTAATTGGGAAAATCGGAATTAGTCTTACAGGTAATAATGTTTCCATGTAGTCACCATGACGGCATCACAAGGAGATTGACCTCTGTAGGGGTAGGAACAGAGAAGATGTGAAATTGCCCCCTCCCACCACCATTCCTCAGTGTTTCAAAAATTACTAGTGAGCCCTAAGTGTAGACCTTTCTATAAACATGGTAATACTTCATACCAACAAATTCAAAAAAATTTACCATAAGGGGAGAGAATACTGTGCCGCCATGGTAATTTCATGGAAACAAAATAAGGCCTTGTTCATCCATCAGTTTTTTGATCAGTTATTTCCATCAGTTAGGCTCCATTCACACGTCCTGTTTCTTTCCTGATTCGATCCTGATTTTTTCAGGACCCATTGAAATGAATGGATCCAGATCAGGATCGAATCAGGAAAGAAAAACAGGATGTGTGAATGGAGCCTTATTGTGAGCCAAAGCCAGGTGTGGATCAAAAACACAGAACAGATGCAAATCTTTCCATTATACCTTATCTCTGTGTGGCCTCCACTCCTGGTTTTGGCTCCCAAAAACTGATGGAAATAACTGATCAAAAAACTGATGTGTGAACAAGGCCTTACCGGTAAGACTAATTCCGATCTTCCATATCATCACCATGACGGAATCATAAGGAGAATTTAAAAAAAAAAAAAAAAAAGATACAACCTAGGGGGTGGAACCGCCGGAAGGACTTTACGTCCATAAAACAGGTCGGAGGATTTGGACAAAACCAGTGTCTAATAAAGAAGTGTGTGTGTTGGACCAGGTCGCAGCCCTGCATATTCCATCCAAAGAAGCACCTGCCTTCTAAGCATAAGAGGAGAACACTACCCTGGTGGAGTGCGCTTTGATGTTTTCTGGGGAAACTAAGCCCTGACTTTTGTAACAGAAAGAAATTGTGTCCTTGATCCATCTTGCAATGGAGGATTTGGAAATCTTCTTGCCTTTATTTACACCTGCAAATTGGACAAGGAGATTATCAGCCTTTCTGAACTGCTTGGTAAATTCAAGATATTTTAGCACAATGAGTCTGACATCTAGGGTATGGAACTCACACACTCTCTCATTTTTGGGTTGGTTACAAAAGGAGGGCAAAATGATTTCCTGATTTCTGTGAAAATCGGACACCATTTTGGGAAGTAAGCCTGAGTCTAGTCTTAGTACAATCCTGTCATCAGATATTCTTAGATAGGGTTCCCTGATAGAAATAGTTTGAATTTACCCTAACCTTCTGCCTGAAGTGATGGCAATTAAGGCTTCTTTCACATTAGCGTTATTGCTGGATCCGGCAGGGTTCAGCAATAACGCTTCCGTTACTGATAATACAACCATGTGGATCCGTAATGAACGGATCCAATTGTATTATCTTTAACATTGCTGGGACAGATCCGTCATGAACTCCATTGAAAGTCAATGGAGGACGGATCAGTTTACTATTGTGTCACACCGAACGGATCCGTCCCCATTGACTTGCATTGGATGTTGTGGTTTGCTCTCCGGTCTGGAGACGCAAGGGAACTGAACGGAATGCATTTAGAAGCATTCCGTTCTCTTCAGTTCAGTTTTGTCCCCATTGACAATGAATGGGGACAAAACGGAAGTGTTTTTTTCCCGGTATTGAGCCCCTATGACGGAACTCAATACCAGAAAAAGGAAGCGCTAGTGTGAAACTAGCCTAAGAAGGCTGTCTTGAAAGATAAAAGCTTTATGGGAAATTCATCAAGGGGTTCAAAGGGACTTCGCATTAACCCAGTGCCTCCCCAGGCAGGGGTAGGAGAATTCAATGAAGGTCTTAATCTAGAAGCTGCCCTGATAAAATGTTTAATCACCTATGAGTGGCTAGGTCAGTATTAAAGAAGGCACTGAGTGCAGACACCTGGACCTTTAAGGTGGAAGGTCTAAGGCCCAACTCCAACCCCTGTTGTAAAAAATCTAAGATCTTTTGGATTTTGGGTCTCTGAAAGTTTGGATTTACGTCCCCGGACTAGGAGCAAAACCTTCTCCAGATTTTCAAGTATATTGCAGAAGTCACTTTTTCCTGCTACATCTAAGTGTAGATATAACACTGTACAAAAGACCCTGAGGCTTTAACACAGAGATCTCAGCATCCAGGCACTGAGTTTGAAGATCTCTGGATGTGGATGTAGAACAAGACCCTGATGGAAAATATCATTCCTGCAGGGACGCGGCCAAGGATCTGCAATAGCCAATTTCTGAAGAAGGAAGAACCAGCAACTCTTTACCCAGTATGGGGTGATATGGATGGAAGGAAGGAAGGACCTTCGGAATTAGGGGAAGAGGAGGAAAAGCGTATGCTAATTCCCACCTGAGAGATTGAGCGTCTATTTTGCAAGGATTGTCCCTTGGGTTCAAAGAACAAAATGTTTTTAGTTTTGTATTTTTTCTTGATGAAACAGTTCCACCATTGGAGAGCCCCACTTGTCTACTAACATCTTGAATACTTCCGGATTCAGTGACCATTCCGTGTGATCTGTCTTTTGCCTGCTGAGATAATCTGCTTCCCGATTTAGGGAACCTTTGAGATAAATTGCCGATATGGACTTCACCTCTTTTTCAGCTCAGGTAAATATCTTTTTCGAGAGATCCAGAAGTTTCCTTGATCTCGTCCCACCTTGATGTACGAGGTATGCCACTCTAGTCATATTGTCCAATAAATATCTTTATGGCGATTCTGAAGAGAACCCGAAGCGGTTTTTAGTGTCTCCCATACAGCTCTTGACTCCCAGAAGATCGAGGACTGGTTGTTGATGACCTTGTTCCAGGTGCCCTGGTAGAATTCGTCTCCAACCCTCACCCCCCAGTCTGTCCTGCTTGCGTCTGTCTGCATTAGGATGGATAGAGACGTGTTCCAAACTACTCCCTTAGATAGATTTTTTGGAACTGTCCACCAGGAGACAGATGTTTATAATGGACCCGGTATGGATATTCTCTGGTCTAGTGAGCTTAGTTCTTTGTTCCATTGGGTTAGAATCCACATCTGCATTGTGCGATAGTGGGATTGACACCAACCTACAGAAGGAATGCATGAGGTCAAAAGGCCTAGTAAGCTCATCACCTCCCTTATAGAGCAATTTCTTTTCTTTTGAAACAAGTTGAGAAGGTATATTTTGTCTTGCGAAAGGTATTTCCGAGAGTCCAGGATGACCCCCAAGAATTTTGCTCTTGTCGAAGGGTGAAGGCATGATTTGCCCGGATTTATCACCCAGCCCGAGTCTGTCAGACGGGATAACAATACCTTCAGATCGGAGGATAGGCGGTCTACTGAGTTGCTGATGATCAGAAAGTCGATTTTCTGAGTTCCTGACCACAAATCTTAGAAACTTCTGGGAAATGTGATGGATGGGGACATGATAATATGAGTCTTTTAGATTGACTGTGCACATGACCGCCCCCCTGCTCTATTAGAGGGATAATAGATTTTAGAATCTACATTCTGAACTTTTTGTAGGAGATGGTTTATTATTTTCTGAAAAGAACCTTCTTTTTTTCTTTACCAAAAACAGGGTAGAATAATAACCCTGTTCCCTTTGAGATGGGGGGGACAGGAATTACTACACCTAGATCTAGTAAGTCCCGCACTCCTCGCCAAATGTTTTTCAGAGATTTTCCTGAACCTGGATTCGTAATTAAAAATCTTTTTTGGGGGGGCTGAAGAAAATTCTATTTTATATCCCACTCTTATCATTTCTATAGCCCAGGGATTGGATGTTATAGTTTCCCAGGGGGGAGAGAAATTTCTGCAGCCTCCCTCCTATCCTGGCGTCATTTTGTCACCAGATTTACCTTGGGGGTTGAGTAGGAATCCCCTACTTTTACCCCCTTTTGGGTAACTCCAACGACCCAACTTTCCCTTTCCTCTGTATGATCTGTCCTGACTAGAATAGGGACGAAAAGGATATTTTCTATTGTTTAACCTTTCCTCAGGAAACCCCTTTTTCTTGTCAGACGCTTTTTCCAAAATCTTATCTAGAACAAGGCCAAAAACGTATTCTCCAGAGAAGGGAATGGAACAAAGCTTCATTTTAGAGGTCTTATCCCAGACCAAGATTTCATCCAAAGGGCTCTACAAGCCATATTGGAAAGACCTACGTCCCTGGCAGAAAACCTAACTAACTCTACAGAAGCATCCGCCAGGAAAGCAGTCACAGATTTTAACAGAGGGATAGATTTTATTATTTCCTCTCATGGAGTTTTGTTTCTTAGATGGTTTTCTAGTTCGTTCAGCCATAAATACACAGACCTAGCCACAGAGGTAGTATATTATTATTATTAGTATATTAAATAGTAACAGTTTATAAGGCCGAAAAAAAGACATCTGTCCATCCAGTTCAGCCTGTTATCCTACAAGTTGATCCAGAGGAAGGCAAAAAACCCCAGTGAGGTACAAGCCAATTTTACTCACTTTAGGGGAAAAAAAATTTCTTCCCGACTCCAATCAGGCATTCAGAATAATTCCCTGGATCAACGACCCATCTCTAGTAACTATAACCTGTAATATAGTTACCCTCCAGAAATACATCCAGACCCCTCTTGAACTCTTTTAGTGAACTTACCATCACTACCTCCTCAGACAGAGAGTTCCATAGTCTCACTGCTCTTACCGTAAAGAATCCTCTTCTATGTTTATGTACAAACCTTCTTTCCTCCAGACGCAGAGGATGTTCCCTCGTCACAGTCACAGTCCTGGGGATAAATAGATCATGGGAGAGATCTCTGTACTGACCCCCGATATATTTATACAGTTATTAAATCTCCCCTCAGTCTTTTTTCTAAAGTGAATAACCCTAATTTTGATAATCTTTCTGGGTACTGTAGTCCACCCATTCCAGTTATTACTTTAGATGCCCTTCTCTGAACCCTCTACAGCTCTGCTATGTCTGCCTTGTTCACAGGACCCCAGAACTGTACACAGTACTCCATGTGTGGTCTGACTAGTGATTTTTAAAGTGGCAGGACTATATCCTCATAACGAGCATCTATGCCCCTTTTGATGCAACCCATTATCTTATTGGCCTTGGCAGCAGCTGTCCGACACTGGTTTCTGCAACTTAGTTTGCTATTTACTAAAATTCCTAGGTCCTTTTCCATGTCAGTGTTACCCAGTGTTTTACCATTTAGTATGTACTGGTGACTTGCATTATTCCTTCCTATGTGCATAACCTTACATTTGTCAGTGTTAAACCTCATCTGCCACTTCTCTGCCCAAGCCTCCAATCTATCCAGATCCCTCTGTAGCAATGTACTGTCCTCTTCTGTGTTAATTACTTTACACAGTTTAGTGTCATCTGCAAAAATTGATATCTTACTGTGCAGGCCTTCTACAAGATTATTAAAAAATATATTGAAGAGAACAGGGCCCAATACAGACCCCTGTGGTACCCCACTAGTGACAGTGACCCAATCTGAGTATGTACCGTTAATAACCACCCTCTGTTTTCTATCACTGAGCTAGTTACTTACCCACATACAGACATTTTCTCCCAGTCCAAGCATTCTCATTTTACATACTAACCTTTTATGCGGTACAATGTCAAATGCTATGGAGAAGTACAGATATAAAACATCCATTGATTCGCCGCAGTCAAGTCTAGAACTTACCTCCTCATAGAAACTGATTAAATTAGTTTGACATGACCGATCCCTCATGAAGCCATGCTGATATGGAGTTATTTGCTTGTTTTCATTGAGGTACTCCAAAATAGCATCTCTTAGAAAACCTTCAAAAAGTTTACCCACAACAGATGTTAAACTTATAGTTTCCGGGCTCTGTTTTTGGATCCTTTTTGAATATTGGCACCACATTTGCTACGTGCCAATCCTGTGGAACACTCCCAGTCAGTATAGCGTCCTTAAATATCAGAAATAAGAGTCTGGCTATGACATTACTTAATTCTCTTAGGATAAGGGGGTGTATGCCATCCAGCCCTGGCAATTTGTCCATTTTAATATTTTTAAGACTGTACTTCTTCCTGGGTCAGACAGGGCACTTAATGGGGAATTTACTTTTATATTCTGCATTTCATCTGAGTTTATTTTCCTCAGTGAATACAGTGGAGAAAAAAAAACCATTTAGTAGCTTTGCTTTCTCCTCATTGCTCTCTGCAACTCCCACCTCATTACTCTGTAAGGGGCCAACACCTTTAGGTTTATACTTTTTACCATTTATATAATTAAAGAACATTTTGGGGTTAGTTTTACTCTTTGGCGGTCTCTAGTTTAGAGAAGTATCGGGCGTGTCGAAACCTATTGGTGGACACAATGAGAGCGCAAAATCAGAGTAGTACGTCCTAAACATTCACATGGGTTGAAGGCTGCGACAATTGCGTGCTCACCTTATAGGGTTGTGCTGAGTATAGGCACAACACTATTGTAGACTTGTTCGTATGTATCATATGTTGTCCAGTGGTCGGATCTGCTGCCCTTAGGAGAGGATCCTTGTTGAAGGTCTCCTTGAATCCCACCAGGAGACCAATGTGAAGATAATAATTCCTAGTACAGGCGCAATTAATCCTAAGCCATTGGAGCCAATATAGATGAATAAAATATTTTTATTTTATTTTTTGGGTTTAAAACTGGTATTACAACGCGTTTTGAGGGTACTCAAGCCCCCTTCATCAGGTATACACAATACAGCAGTTACCTCAGAGCGGGTTTGAACAAGAGCAAGCCGGCCACCACTACTACATGGCTGCAGTGGCCTTAACTAGGGGCAACGGCCTGACTGATGTGTGTGGGACACTGGATATGCAAATAGACAAATCTTCCAAATGGTACATTTTACATAAATACATTCTATTAGTAATAATATTGGCATGGCTATACCTAACTATACAAACTACATTTGTGAGATGGGAATACCCCTTGAAGCACCTGGAGTCCGAGGAGGAAGCTTCAATAATTTTGGGCCGTTTAGGGGGAAGAGGACCCTGGGAAGTTTCAGTTATAGCCTACAGGGAGGACCTAATTTCTTCCTGAATCATAGTTCTAAATTCGTCCATAAGTGATGGTTGTTCCTCACGAATAACATTTGAGATGCAACCTTAGCACAGCTTTTAAACGTAAAATAAATAAATTTCAGAGGCTTTTTAGGTTTCTTCTGAGCCTCTTTTGCCTGAAAATGTGAGAAACAACCAAAATCAGGAAGAATCCCATTACCAAAATGGTGGAAACACCCTGTGCCATAAGTCTCCAAAATAAGTGCTCCCCCATAAAGGTGAACGTTTCAACCTTTTGCCACATTTCAGGCTTCAAACAAAAGATATAACATTTTAAATGTTTGGTGAAGAAGTGGGTCACAATTGTGAAGTGGAACAAAATTTATTGGATCATTTAAACTTTTTTTTTGTAATAATAAAACTGAAAAGTGGGGCGTGCAAAATTATTCGGCCCCCTTGCATTAATACTTTGTTGCACCACCCTTTGCTGCGATTACAGTTGCAAGTCGCTTGGGGTACGTCTATCAGTTTTGCACATCTAGAGACTGAAATTCTTGCCCATTCTTCCTTGCAAAACAGCTCAAGCTCTTTGAGGTTGGATGGAGAGCATTTGTGAACAGCAGTTTTCAGCTCTTTCCACATATTCTCAATTGGATTCAGATCTGGACTTTGACTTGGCCATTCTAAGACCTGGATACGTTTATTTTTGAACCATTCCATTGTAGATTTTGCTTTATGTTTAGGATCATTGTCTTGTTGGAAGATAAATCTCCATCCTAGTCTCAGGTCTTTTGCAGACTCCAACAGGTTTTCATCCAGAATGGTCCTGTATTTGGCTCCATCCATCTTCCCATCAATTTTAACCATCTTCCCTGTCCCTACTGATGAAAAGCAGGCCCAAACCATGATGCTGCCACCACCATGTTTAACAGTGGGGATTCAGGCTTATGAGCTGTGTTGCCTTTAGGCCAAAGATATAGTTTTGCATTGTTTACAAAAAGTTCGATTTTGGTTTCATATGACCAGAGCTTCTTCTACATGTTTGGTGTGTCTCCCAGTTGGCTTGTGGCAAACTGTAAACAAGACTTTTTATGGATATCTTTGAGAAATGGCTTTCTTCTTGTCACTCTTCCATAAAGGCCAGATTTGTGAAGTGTTCGACTGATTGTTGTCCTATGGACAGACTCTCCCACCTCAGCTGTAAATCTCTGCAGTTCATCCAGAGGGATCATGGGCCTCTTGGCTGCATCTCTGATCAGTCTTCTCCTTGTTTGAGATGAAAGTTTAGAGGGACGGCCGGGACATGGTAGATTTGCAGTGTTCGGATACTCCTTCCATTTCAATATGATCGCTTGCACAGTGCTCCTTGGGATTTTTACAGCTTGGTAAATCTTTTGGTATCCAAATCCGGCTTTAAACTTCTCCACAACAGTATCACGGACCTGCCTGGTGTGTTCCTTGGTCTTCATGATGCTCTCTGTGCTTTAAACAGAACCCTGAGACTATCACAGAGCAGGTGCATTTATACGGAGACTTGATTACACACAGGTGGATTCTATTTATCTTCATCAGTCATTTAGGACAACATTGGATCATTCAGAGATCCTCAATGAACTTCTGGAGTGAGTTTTCTGAACTGAAAGTAAATGGGCCGAATAATTTTGAATGCCCCACTTTTCAGTTTTATTATTACAAAAAATGAAGATTACTTACGGTAATTAGATTTTCCAGAGCCCAGGACAGCACTATGAGAGAGTGGATCCGCCCCCAGAGACAAGAAACCTGCACAAAATAAAAAGGTGGAGACTCTCCTCGAGCTCAGTGTGAGTATCCAAGACAGAGAGTAGAACCAAGCATAATAAACTTAAAGGGGTTGTCCGAGTTATGACAAAAAATAAATAGCACTGTAAATCTCATGGGCAGCAATATATAACTAAGTTAAGCAAGTTTTAGGCAAAAAAAAAAATCCATATTTCCTAATTTCCCTGGTTCTCTTCTGGTCTTTGTTTACATGCAACAACAACAACAATCTCAGCCCCTCCCCCTTCTCCCCCCCCCTCTCTGCAAAGGGAATGAATACAAGTGCTGAGTGACATGTCTGCCTGCTGGAATACTCAGCAGCATGTTGTATGTGTAGGACTACAAGTCCCAGCTGTACAATGACACTGCTAATACATACAGGAATTTCTCCCTACCTGTTCTTGTACAATACAATTCCTCTATAGCTCTTGTGCCCAGCATTTGTCTCCTCTCACTGCTGCAGCTACTGTTTGTTGTAAAGCCTTGAGCCCTCAGTGTGTTCTGGCTGAAGGGGTTAATGTTTTATCTGAAGGAAACCAGGGAGAGAGCATATAGCAGCCCGGCAAAGAAAGGGGGCGTGGCCAGTGACGTCTCGTGTACAGACTTATCTGAACTCTGAGACTTGTGAACGAAACATCACAGAGCAGAGAGGTAAGGTGACATCACAGGCCATGTGACCCTCAGTCAACTCTGAGAAAACAGCAGCTTTAGAAACACAAAGTATATGGGAAAGTTGTTATACCTGACAAGTTAGAAACATATAAAGAACAAAAAAATAACTCGGACAACCCCTTTAACCCCTTCCCGCCCAGCGCCGTACATGTACGGCGCTGGGCCGATGCGGGCACATGGCGCCCGCTCGCAAGTGCGGCGGGCGTCATGGCCGGCAAGTCTCTGCTGTTTCTAACAGCAGAGACTTGCCGCTACTTACCGCCATCGGCGGCATCTTCCTGGGAGTTTAGATGCCGTGATCACGGCATCTAGTTGCGTCTCAACCCGGAAGCGAATGCTTGCGTGTGGCCAATCGGGGTGTCTGTACACCATATGAAAACTGTAATCCTCGCTGGTGAGGATTAGAGTTTTCAAAGTGCAATTCTTATTCTGGCCACTAGATGGCAGGCCAGGATAAGAAATGAGCAATTCTTGGATTTCGGAGTCTATAAAATCCATGATTGCTCATAAAGGAAAAAAAAAAGCCACAATATATAAGCCCATATTTGAGCTTTCAAATAGTAAAAAAAAAAAAATTAAAAAAAAAATGTTAATATATAAAAAATAAAAGATATAAAAGTTCAAGTCACCCCCCTTTCAGTATAATTAAAAAATAAATACCTAAATAACAATAAATATAGACATCATGGGTATCACCGTGACCGAAAACGCCCGTACTTTTAAAATATAAAAAAAAAAAATTCCAATACGGCGAATTGTGTGGCGGAAAAAAGCGTCCAAATGGCGATTTGCCGCTTTTTTTTTTCTAAAAAAAATTAAATAAGAAGTGATCAAAAAGTCATACACACCCCAAAAAATGAGCCCCCATACAGCTCTGTACACATAAATACCAAAAAGTTATAGGGGTCAAGATTTGACAAGGAAAAAAAAAAAAAGAAAAAGGGCAACTTTCTAATTATTTTATCACTATGAAAACGCAGGAAAAACTATACATATTAGGTATTGCCGGATTCGTACTGACCAGTAGAATGAAAGTAATGGATCAGTTTTAATACACATCGAACGCTGTAAATAAGAAACCCGTAGAACTGTAGCAGAATAGCGTTTTCTTTGCAATTTCACCCGGTTTGGAATTTTTTTCCCCGCTTCCCACTACACCGTATGCAATATTAAATGGTGGCGTTGGAAAGTACTTGTCCTGCAAAAAACAAGCCCTCATACAGCTATGTGAACAGAAAAATAAAAGAGTTACGGCTGTTTGAAGGCAGGGAGCGCAAAACAAAAATGCATAACCGAAAAAACCTCCGGGCGCGAAAGGGTTAACCCATCACCAACAATTAGATACTAAATCTCTTTTAAAATATATATATATATATATATATATATATATATATATATATATATATATATATATCCCCCGTGACAACACCATAATAACAAAATAAGGGTGCTGTCCTGGGCTCTGGAAAATCTAATTACCGCAAGTAATCTTCATTTTTCCCAGTCACCCAGGACAGCACTATGAGAGCGAAATATCAGAGAAAAGATTAGGGTGGGAGTGCTACGGAAAGCACCCGTTTCCCAAAGGAGAGTTCGTCAGGAGAGGAAAGGTCAAGTCTATAATGTTTATAGAAAGTGGACGGAGAGGACCAGTTCGCAGCTTTGCAAATATTCTCAATGGAAACATTACGCCTCTCCGCTCAAGAGGTAGAAACAGCTCGAGTAGAATGAGCTTTGAGATTTTTAGGAACCGACAGACCAGAGGCAGAATATGCCAAGGAGATAGCGGAAGTTATCCACCTTGCAATAGAGGATCTTGACGCTGCCTTTCCCTTGTCTTTTCCCTGAAATAGAACAAAAAGGGAGGAGGCCTTCCTCCAGGCTTTAATACAGTCAAGATATTGTAAAACAGTTCTCCTGACGTCTAAACAATGCAGATCTTCTTCCTCACTATTTTTTGGATTCTGAAAAAAGGCTGGCAAAACTACCTTCCGAGACCTGTGAAATTTACTGACTACCTTGGGCAAAAAAGCTGGGTCAGGAGATATCACGATTCTATCCTCCAAAATAATAGTAAAGGCAGGATAGACTGACAAAGCCTGAAGTTCACTAACCCGTCTGGCAGAGGTGAGAGCAATCAGAAGGCATGCCTTCAGGGAAAGAACTTTAATAGGAATGTCCTCTAAGGGCTCAAAGGGAGGTCTAGTTAATGCATATAGAACCAGGTTTAGGTCCCAGGGAGGAACCCTTGGAGACTGGACTAGGGCAGATCTAGCGATGGCACGGATAAATCTAGAGATCCATCTAGAGCGGGCTAAATCCTGATTGATCAGAGAAGATAGAGCAGAAACATGAACCTTCAGGGTATTAACAGCTAAACCTAAGTCTAGTCCCCTCTGAAGGAATTCCAGGACTAAATTTATAGGAGCTTTTACAGGGATGTTACTAAAACTAATACCTGAAAACTCCAAGAACTTACTCTATGGCAGGGGTGCACAACCTATGGCCCGGGGGCCACATGTGGCCCTCGATACCATTCTTTGCGGCCTCCAACCATCTGATGACAGACATGTAGGTCTATGTATTGTGGCAGTTTACATGTATCTTTCATGTATTCTCCCATTAGATGGGAGTCCTGGAAGTGTAACTAGTCATTTATGATATATACTGTATGTTCAATATGTCATAAATACAATATTTCACTTGGTAATAGCCCTTTAAGTTTTATTTTCGGCCCTTGGGATTGGTTCAGTGTGACAATGCGGCCCCCAACCAGAAAAAGCTTGTGCACCCCTGCTCTATGGTAAATTTTAATTGTGGACCTCTTTTAGGAGTGGATATTAATTTCTCTGAAAACCTCTTTTTTCTCAAAAGGTTCCCCTCAAATTCCACGCCGTCAGATGGAGGCTCTTTACTGACGGGTGGAACACTGGTCCCTGGCTGAGAAGATCTCAGTTCTCCAGAAGAACCCAGGGATCCGAAACCGACATCCTCCTGAGCCAAGAGAACCAGGCTCTTCTTGGCCAGAAGGGAGATATCAAAATGACTCTTGCCCCCTCCTCCCTGATTTTTTTTCAGAACCCTCAGAACTAGAGGAAGAGGGGGAAAAGCATATGCCAGAAGGAATTTCCATTTCTGGGAAAAAGCGTCTATTGCTCTTGGAGACCCCCTGGGTTCCAGAGAAAAAAATTCTGGAAGTTTCTTGTTGGAATGAGTGGCAAACAGATCTATGCTCGGGCAACCCCCATAGAGCTACAATCTTTCTGAATACTTCCTGATTTAAACTCCATTCTGCCAGGGACAGTTGATGTCTGCTGAGGAAGTCTGCTTGAGTGTTCTCTACTCCCCTGATATGCACCGCAGTTAGAGAGAGGAGATGTTCTTCCGCAATTAAAATCTTCCGGGACTCTGACATCAGACTCCTGCACCTTGTGCCCCCGTCTGTTCACATAAGACACTGTAGTACTGTTGTCCGACATTATCCCGACATTCCTCCCTTTTAGTAGATGAAGGGCCCCAATAATAGCTTTTCGAACTGCTGTCAGTTCCTTCAAATTGGAAGTATATTCTTCCTCCTGATTCTCCCAAGAGCCCTGGAGAAGAGAACCCTGTACATGGGCCCCCCATCCTGACGGACTTGCATCCGTGGTAAGGCAAATCAAGTTTTCCATCTTCCATGGAAGCCCCTGATCTAAATTTTTCCTCTGTTGCCACCAAGAAAGCTCCCTCAGAGTCTGTTCTGAAATTGTCAGAGTGTTTTCTAACGGGACTCTGCCTCCACTCCAGAAGCTCAAGATCTCCCACTGGAGGGATCTGGCATTGAGCTGCGCCCAAGGAACTGCCGGGATGCAGGCAGACAGGGACCCTAGGATAGACATTGCCCGTCTCAGTGATACTGTCTGAAGGCTCCTGAGTTCGGAGATTATCCGAAAAATACTCTGGATCTTTTCCTTGGTTAAAAAAAGTCTTCTGGAGCCCCAGAAAGATTTGCGACAGACGGGAAAGGTCTTGACTTCTCCCTGTTTACGATCCATCCTAGTTCTGAAATAATCTGGGACACTATCTGAACTGCCCTCCTGCCTTCTACCTCTGAGTCTGCAATAATAAGGAAATCGTCCAAGTATGGAACAAAGAGGATATCCTTTTCTCTTGTGTGTGCGCTCATTTCTGCAATAACTTTTGTGAATACTCGACGGCCTACTGATAGACAGAAAGGCATGGCCCTGAACTGAAGGTGCAATAATTCTCCTTTCACAGGAACCGCTACCCTCAAGTATTTCTCATGCGGAGGAAAAAAAAAAAAAAAAAAAAAAAAAAAAAAAAATCGGGATGTGGTAGTAAGCGTCTTTTAAGTCCAGGATGGCCATAAAACATAGGGGAAAGAGTAAATTCACTACTGACTTTATTGATTCCATCTTGAACTTTTGTACATTGAGAAAAAGATTTAAACCTTTTAAATTTATTATAGTTCGGTAAGAGCCATCCGGCTTCTTTACTAGAAATAAATGGGAGTAGTACCCTTTTCCTTCTTCTGGCATGAGAGATAAGACTCTTCTCTGGGATCTAAAATTATCATTTCTATCTTTCTTTTGTGACTCCTTCTTTCCCCCAAAGGAACGAAAGGGCCGGTTCTGTTTACCCAAAAAGGAGAAAGAGGAAGGTCTATATCCGGGAAACCTCTTTTCATTGTCTGCTACCTTTTCTAGCAAATCATCAAGCGCTCGGCCAAATAAAAATTCTCCTTCACAGGGTAGCCCACAAAGCTTCTGTTTAGATGGAAGATCTCCTCTCCAATTTTTTAACCATAGTGCCCTACGGGCAGAATTAGATAAAGCCGCAGACATTGCTGCTAGTCTTACAGAATCCGCCAAGGCATCAGCGAGAAAATCCGCTGCTTTTTTAACAGTTGAGAGGAAGGCTAAAATCTCATCTCTGGCCACTTTATTGCGCAATTGAGTCTCAATTTCTGAGAGCCATATCATTAATGATCGAGCGGTACATGTAGCAGCAATGCTTGGCCGGAACGAGGATGTAGAGGCTTCCCATGCCCCCTTTAAAAAAAGATTCTGCTCTTTTATCTAACGGGTCTTTTAGAACCCATGTATCCTCAAATGGCAGGGTCACCTTTCTGGAAACTTTTGATATTGTGACGTCTATCTTTGGAGCCTTATTCCAGGCGCTACAGGCCTCCTTCTCAAAGGGATACTTTCTTTTTAGACATTTGGATAAAAAGATCTTCCTATCTGGTTTTCTCCATTCCCCTTTTATTAACTATTCTATATTTTTATGAATAGGGAAGGTCCCGTGTTTTCTGGACTCTAGACCTCCAAACATTATGTCTTGTACTGATCTGCGTTCTTTATTTTCTTCAATACCCATAGTACTTCTAACCGCCTTCGATAATTCGTCCACATCTTCCGCCGGAAAGCATGGACGACCTCCCTCCATATCATTATCTGAAGAGGCCGGAGAGGAAATATCAGAAATTAACACCCCTTCTTCTGGTTCAGACAAAGATGAGGATGGAACCCCCGAGGGATTATCCCCATATAGTTTATGGGTCTTTAAAGAAGAATGTTTCTGAGCCAGGGAAGAGGAGACTTCGGATTTTACCAATGCTTGAAGGCATTTGTAAAAAGACGGGGATTCTTCAGCCACTGTCTTATCATACACGGCTGGCATAACTTTTTATCCCATTCTCTGGAAAGAGCCTTTCCACACAATGCACATTCAAGGTTTCTTCTCTTAGAAACCACCTTTTTAGGCTTTCCCTACAGGATAGATACAAAAACATGGATATAAGACCCCCTATTACTGTATCGGGAAAAACTCACCCCTTAATCAAAAGTACCGGAATGGAAACGAGGTTGGCCACTTCTTCTGCTGCTTTTTCCTCCATCTCATATAGATAGGAAACAATTCAGGTGCCTCTGTACAGCTACTCACTCCCACTGTCAGGTAATCACCAATTTAACCGTCAGCAAAACGCTCCTCTATGTACTGGGAGCTTTTCTGGCCATGTGACCTTCGGCGTCTGACGTCACTCCAGCGCGCAGAGCGCTGCGTTCCAACGATGCTCCACCTTCATTACATGCTTTCCTGTGGCCACTCAGGCCCGGAAGCGCTCCTCCTCCTCCAGTCCTAGACAGTCTCCATCGGAATCCTCCCCTCAACGTCCAAGAAACCCCCTCCGGGGCTCTCGACGTCTCTGCCGGCCAAACCACCCCGGCGCATCCCAGATGTTGCTTGCCTAAGCTGGGGTGCCGCAGGTAAGGGCGCTGGGGAGAAGGAGTTACAGGTCCTGGATATCTCGGAGATGCAGGCTTCCACTCCAGAGACAGGAAAACCACACTGAGGTGGAGGAGAGTCTCCACCTTTTTATTTTGTGCAGGTCTCCTGTCTCTGGGGCGGATCC